>CALNHX010007705.1:43451-70449 GCA_940337035.1 Agriotes lineatus | reverse complement strand
AGGTTAAAAGAATGACTATAATAATTTGTAACTTCAAGTGGGCGCCAGTCGTTCACCACAACAAGAAAAAACAAATCAAGCTAGCAGTCGAAAACGCACTTACCTTTTGTGGCTTCTCGCTTGACAACCGTAAACTCAAGAAAAAACAAGCAGGTTTGTTGAGGGTTGAATAAACAGATATACCAGCAGTAATAGTAGCAAGTTGCTTGAATAATAGTTAAAATATATCAGAATATACCAACAAATTATGCGTGGCGTACTATACGCACAAGTAAAACTAGGCTTGAAATTTGCGAAGCCAGGCAAATAATACAAAAAGGTTATGAAGTGTCAATTAGGTCGCAATGCAAACGCCCAGCAAGATTACATTAATTAAGTAAAAGCAACTACGTTGGACATGACCAGAATGCAAACTAAATTTAAAAAATAACACAATAAAAAACTGACCTAAAACTGTTAACACTTGAGCAAAACAGAGGCAAGCATAATTTGCTTGCAGGTCCTAGTACACTCGGCAAGCTAAATTACCAACAGAGATCCTTATTGAGCAGTTATGGCTGCTTAAGCAAAAGCTAATCCTTTATATTAAACCGTGCGCGATAATTCCCAAAGGCCTTTGTATTTAAACGTGGCATTATAACCTGGCAAACACACCAATTATAGTTACAAAAGATTAACTGATATAAAGTTAGAGACGAACATGTGTTAGTACTCACAAGAAACTTTGTTGGGTAGGTAATCATTTGGTCTAAATCCAGCACAAAAAGGGCGCTCTTGAAGCAATCGCCGGCGGTTCTGGATTTTTTCCAAAAGACTGTTGTATAAAAACGTTGCGGAAAGGCAGTCCATCCAGGATCGAGCATGTTAGCTTACGTACGGCAAGAAAATTTACCTCCAACCATCAGAGGGGACGAGCACTAGCATATTTGCCTGCGGCTAATTTTATGCACCTGGAAACCATTCGAGCGCGTGAATAGTGCGTGTAGAGCGGACGTAGCAGTTCGTGGAAAACGCGCCTACCGTAACAATTAATTAACACCAAAACTCTAGCCAGGACATGTGCTCACCTAACGATAGATAACAGCCATAGAAAGCTGGAATATTATTGCATGATATTTAAGCTTGAGGACGTAGAGGAAGTTTCCATTGCTTTTTGCAGCTGAATTGCCTGCACTTGAATGTTCATAGAATCAACGTCGGCTTTAGATCCCACAAGGACACCGACTGAACTCAGCATTAGCTGCGCTTACCAGCTGGCATGCAAACTTAACAATCGAATTCCTCCAAAATGCATCGAGCTATGAAAATTTTTCTGAAAAAGGAAGCAGGCTTATATGCCTTACAACGAAAAATTAGGCTTCTAACGCTGAAATTATAAAGGGCTTTTACAACAGTCAGGGATCTGTTATGCTTGCGTTTATTTACTTTAATAGCACAAATTGCCTCAACGAAAATAAGAGAATACAAAAAAAAAACAACCACGAAAATAATTTAAACGGATATATTGTTACTCATACCGGTTCACAACAAAATCAGTGATTTTAAATTTAAAAACAAAATTTAACCTTAAGAATTTTTTAAGTGACGTCACTATATGTACAGTCTAATTCATAAATTTTTACTCCCACCGCAAGTGCGAGTTTAATCAATCAACGAATGGGAGCCCTGAAGGGGGTTTCTTGATTTTGATAAAACAAAACGTTAGCATGTAAAATTGTATTTGTTTCTAAAACATCAGACTGCATAGCTGCAAGCCAATAAAAAGTTCACTTCACAATGACCTAATGCACTTTCTATCTGATTAGCAGCTTGCAGTGCTCTGGGACTTGATGATGGCGTCTGTGGCTGGTAGGCGATCCTGCTTAGCACTTAAAGGGAGATAAAACTGACCGCTTGGAACAAGCGTCCACGTCGTATTCAGGAAGTGGCTGAATGACGATGCAATAACCACCACCTCGTTTGCGTGGTCACAAAGGATATGGATTTCAAAAATTAGCAATGTCCACTTAGTGGAACGGACGTTGGCGAAACACGACGGCAAAAATGCAACAATCACACGTCAGATCCGAATCAACCGTATTCGGGATAGTACCCTAATAAACTATAACCATTCCCTCGCATACAAGTATTTCTTACGAGCCATCTCAGCACAGCCAACGGCATGTCTGCTTTGCTCAGGCCACAAGAACTTTCTCTCACTCAAAAGTGTAGTTCTCTGCTTCTAAATTGCAGTCCACATTTAAAATGAAACAGAGCAGAGAGAGTTAAATGTCGCCAAAAGTGGTTGCCAAAGAAGAGTTACACATCGGTTGTTTACATATTTGAAAGATCGTAACACTTAATATGATTTAATCTACCCTGCATCTTGGTAACAACGTTAAATCGTCGAGAAGGACTACCAACAATGTAACAATAAATGCTTTTTATCGTTGATTTGGAATGAAATTTTTCTGCTAATATTTTATGCAGCTTCTGATTACAAGCGCTATCTGACGGTATAAACACAAAAAGCGCTTCGCTAAGACGCCTTAAGCTATTAACAGAACTGATTAGTAGTAGTCGCGACTGAAAAATTGCTTCCACATGGTAACACAGAGAATCGCTTACAAGGGATAAATAGAGAATGAAGTGGAAACTAGGCTATATGTGAAGTTACATGTTATGCAGTTTGCTTAGTTCAGAAAATTGTATTGGCTACTGAGAACAAATTCCATGTTACCTTCACACAATAAATTTCCTTTATACAAGCACTATACTGAAACCAGAATTTCAAATATGGATAACCTTTCGTAGTAAATGTTAATAATATGAGATCACCGGTGTCCAGCCTAAAATACTAAGTATGACTGTTAAAGCGATCTCCTGGCGAATGGTAGAGGATTATGCCGGTCTCCACCTTCAGAGAGAAAGTAATTTGGCTTGGAATAGATGTTGAATAGGTACAATCGTAAATATTAACTAAATCACTAATGAAAATGTGATATACACAATTTTTTTTTGATAAGTAGAGCAAAAACCTATGTACTATGCAACACAAAAAACTGGGACAACTCTTGATAGAGATTATAGCATTTTCTGATTAGCTTAAACCAGGCTTTAAACAATTACATTTACTATAACGGTTTTGTTTCATAGCAACGTCTAAACAAGTTGATAATTAAGTTAAAAATGCGTATCAACTATACATATTAAAGCAGTTACATGCACAACACAACATGTTAAAGTACACCGCTTCATAGATGCGCAGAACGCTAGAAACGTCCGGACGAGTCCATTACGTTCAACAAGGTCATTTCCGCTGTTGTATTCAGTTCATTGTCGTTCGTCGTGTCATTTTGTTTTCTCGTGTGTTTTATCAAAGCTTAACTCTACTTTTTACTTTTTTTCGCTTTTTAAAACAGTACTTTTCAGAACTAAACAGCTAGGATTGGGATTATTTTCATGTAAGTAATTTTTTTTTCATTTACAGTATGAATTTGAGGTTACGATTACCGTACGCGTCTCGAGTAAACGCATATGATACACCACTGATACCGGCTATTGGCGCATAAGGCTGAAAACACACGAAGCGGTTCACGCCGAGTCGGCAGCCGACTCTGCCCATGATTCTATTTATTTAAAGCGGACAAAACACACGCTGCGTCATGTAGCGCGTACGCCGCGCGTACGCCGACCGTACGCTCATCCAGAACAAGTGCCAAGCGCGGTTTTCTTATCGCTTCGAGCGTACCCTCAAGTCTGTGCTATCTTGACTGTACACACGACAAGCGGTTTCAAAGCGGTGAGTATCAGGCGCGGTTGTCAAATATCTTTGTGATATATGAAAATATTTTACTTAGATGAGTAGTATCTGACTGATCATTTGTTTTGAAGGTTATATATGTACTAATTTAATTTTAGTGGTAAATATGTGTTCCAATATCGAATCCGAAAAATTAATAATGGAAATCCAGGCAAGACCGGTCATATGGGACATGCAGCATGTTGATTATGCAAATAAAATAAAATGAAAACGAATCCATTGTCTTCAATAGGAATACTGGCAACATGTCATCGTTATGTTTATCGCGGCGACTTTTTAGCCGACTCGCGTGTTTTATCGCAGGCGGCCGCCGAATCGGCTGCCGACTGGCGCCTCGTGTGTTTTATCGCAGGCGGCTGCCGACTCGGCCGCCGACTCGGCGTGAACCGCTTCGTGTGTTTTCAGCCTAACTGTAGCCACGCCTATGTACTTCTTGCTTTGACGCCACTCTAACTGTCCCAGTTTCTTTCGTTTTGGATAGAAGACCTGCTAACCTAGTAATAAACTTACTAAATTATTTTTCCGTCGGCCTCCCTATAAAATGTGATTTTACGGACGCATTTACGTACCAAAAATGTCACTTTTTTGGACACCATTAATTTTTCGTCCGCAAACACTTTTCGTCCGCAAATGCTTTTCGTCCGCGAATGCTTTTTGTCCGCAAACGTTTTTCGTCCTCAACAACACTTATAATTCGGACTTCACTTTAATTTTTTTTCAAATTATGACGGTCGACGGAAAAATTAATATGCACCTCTGGCGAAAACTGCTTTTTTTGGCTTTGCCTGATTGCTTGTCTCGGCTATCGCCTCGGCCAGCAATTGCAGGCATCGTCCATAAAAAGCCAATTTTTCGTCCTTGATGCATAAATAACTATTTCCGTCGACCTCCCTATCAAATGTGATTTTACGGACGCATTTGCGTACCAAAAATGTCACTTTTTTGGGCACCATTAATTTTTCGTCCGCAAACACTTTTCGTCCGCAAATGCTTTTCGTCCGCGAATGCTTTTCGTCCGCAAACACTTTACGGCCGCACTTTACAGCCGCAAACGCTTTTCGTCCGTAAACGCTTTTTGTCCGCAAACGTTTTTCGTCCTCAACAACTTTATAATTCGGACTTCACTTTAATTTTTTTTCAAATTATAACGGTCGACGGAAAAATTTAATATGCACCTCGGACGAAAACTGCTTTTTATGGCCTTGCCTGATTGCTTGCCTCGGCTATCGCCTCGGCCAGCAATTGCAGGCATCGTCCATAAAAAGCCAATTTTTCGTCCTTGATGCATAAATAACTATTTTCGTTGACCGCTTGTTAATTTCAATACTAATGAATTATTTTTCCTAAAAAATGATGGATTAATAGATGTCATTAATACACTATTTTTGATTAATACACTCTTTTTCATTAATTAACTGTTTTTGGGATTTTTCTTAAAAAGATGGATTAATAGATGTCATTAATACATTATTTTTGATTAATACACTATTTTTCATTAATTAACTGCTTTTGTGATTTTGACGTTTTGATGATATTTTGCATGGTGGTCAGGGGCGCAGGAACAGGGGGGGGGGGGCAAGGGGGGCGATTGCCCCCTCATAGAATATATTGGGGGGGGGGGCAAATAGTGTAATTTGCCTCCCTGATATATTTCATGCGGTTTTTAAAAATGTCTACATACGGTCTTCACATTACTCTATACAAGATGCTAAAACTCGTTGTTCTACTGTAGGTGGTGCAGAAATAAAACACGAAGAATTCGATATAGTCCATTTTTGTTGCATATGGTAATGCAAATGCCGAAATTCTAGGGAAATCGTTGACAACAGGCATTGTCACTAGGTTGAATTGTGTTGGTACATAAATTTCTCATTATTTTTGTGGTGAGGTTAGGCTTCATGTCGACAAGTTGACATTTCATTATTTGAAATTGTAGCTTTGGCTATTATAAAAATGTGATTTTATAATTTGATTTTAACTAGTTGGTAGGAATTGCACTAAGAACAATTTTAGTTTATAATAGTCAGAACTACAGTTTAAAATAATTACAGTGTCAATTAGTCAACATAAAACCTATCCTCATTGCAAATATACTAACCACAAGTTTATGTACCAACACAATGCAATGCAGTGACAATGTTTGTTCTCAATGGTTTCTCTAGATTGCATTTCCATATGAAAATCGTACGACACTCATTAATGACACATAGAAAAATTAGTTCACGAGCCGTAACCAAGACAATAAAAAAAATTCTTGGAAGTTTTTTGTAGGTAGACATTACTTCCTTTTAGAGTTTGTGTCGTTACGATTTTCTTACCGAATCTGCATTCGAGCATTAATTCATATCCGGAAATTATTTTTCGTGCATTCCAACCACGTCCTAATTTGCCCTCGCGTCCCGCTCGGGCAAATTAATACGACGTTGTTGGAACGCACTAAAAAATTTCCGGAAAGAATTAATGCTCTTATGAGATTATATGTGAAAAAAACTGTAAAGGGGTTTACACTGAACTTCCCTCGCACGAATTACATCCATTTGCAAAAAATGTGAATTACATCAATTTTCGCTCCCAGGCGAATATTTCGAGCCGAGTTTCTGCTGCGTCAGAAAGACACCATATTATTCTGTCCCACTTGTGATGTTTACCCTGTATCTGCTAGGTCTCATTTTTGACAATGATAAAGCCTGAGCTATGTACAACTTATTACGTTTATCTATTTCTCAGTTAAAGCAAAAATAAACAAAATGTCGTTTTTTTTATGGTGCTCACCTTGTATATATTACTCTGAGATGTTTTCGGTTTTATGCCAGATAGCTATATAATCTGCATGCAAAATATCGCCTTCCTCTAACAAACACTTGTTGAGCTATACCGCCAACAGGCAAAGAGAGAGATAGACGGAATCGAGAAAAAAGCATTTTAGCGTAATTGTAACTATTATAGTTATTGATGTATCAAGTATATAAATGTAGGACTTTCTTGGAGTATTCTATGCAGAGCGAGCGTAGCGTAGCGGTAAAGAGGACGAGTCAAATAAGGTTTGATTATGTATGAGCTACATGCAAAGCTTTACGTTCGACTGCACTGCAGAAGATATTATTTTATCTACAATATCATTTATATTACAAACGGAAAATTCAAGTTGCTATTCAAACATTTGATAGTTTGGAAGTGCACTTCTTCTAGGTTAATTGCGTTATTAATATCAAGAATAACGATCTATTACCGTAAGGTATTAAAGATGAATTTCATTCTATTATTTGTAAAGTTTTCATTAACCTAATACAATCTTCTTTCCTGTTTTTAATAAAATGACATTTAATTTTCATAATAACTATTGAACATTGACAAGCGAACAGGTGGACTAAAGTGGCACTTTATGGACGCTAAATAATAAAGTGTTTTTGGAACAGTTGAACATAAAGCTTAGTCATGTTAAACCATTCAAAAAAATGTTTTGCCCCCCATGATTACAGTAGTTCCTGCGCCGCTGATGGAGGTTAGTTGTATTAATCAAATTTTTCACCACAAAAAAAGATTTTGTAGTCAACTCGTTTGTTAACGGGCGATTAATCATCTCAACTATTAAAGGCACTCACTCGTCGCTCGTTCGTGCTTTAAACAGTTTCGATTATTAATCGCCTTCATTAACACACTTGTTGGTTAAATAACTATTAGTTTAATATAGCTATAGAATAGTTATTAATTTATGAATGCAGCTACGTTTATACTTAAATGTCAAACTTGACATTTGATTTTGAAGTGACTTACAGTTGCATTCATAAATTAGGAAGTATTTCATAGTCATACTATATAAAAATCATTTTTGATCTGTATTGGATGAGTCAATTGCTAAAGGTAAACACAAATGAACATTTAGCAATAACGTTGCAGTTCATTGGCACGTATTGTAAATTTTGAATATTCGTGTGTGCTAAATGTTGATAATGTCATATCTACATTTATATAGCTCATTCATAATAGTAATACTGTGTAATTTTTTATAATAATACTGTTGTATAATAATCTATATATTGCACTGGCTACTCTGTTTAAAATTGAATTCTACCTTTTAATATGCAAAAGTTTCAAATATTAAGATGATGGCGCCTGAGATTCTTTCAGGGGTTTGGGTTCAATTATCTAGTTACTTTGTTCTGAAACAATGATTTTCAAGTATTTTTCGACTATTCATTCAAATTGAATGTAACTTCTAATGTCGACCAAATGTCAACTGTAATTCTCAAATCTCAATGACAAATGCCCAATTCTAAGAATTGTACATTATAACTTTATATAATACGGTAAGTTATTGTTTCTTAATTAATTGCACCTTTTAAAATGTCTTTATTTGCTTTATAGTTGGTATGTTCTAAGAAATTACCCACCTTGTATATTCCACTTTGAAAATTTTCAAGACTGTAATCGACCCCTTTATGCAGCTTCTTGCAATGCAGCTGTCACGAACAAATCACCAGTGTCAGGCCACGTCCAATACCACGAAACCAAAAATCCCTGACAGCAACTAGCTAATAAAACAATCCCAGATCTGCTCCTGTCTCTTTCACTACCTTCCGGAATGGATCCTCTCGCTTCACCAACACTTCTATCGTCTTTCTACTCAGCAACACTTAGATTAATGTAAATACCTTTTTTATTTATGTTACTTGTCAAATGTAGTCTTCTCAATAAAACTGTTCCAATTAATTCTTCAATTATTCACTTGTAAATAACAATCCTTGTATCCATTAAGTTTTACCGCTTTGCCAATTATCTTCTGTAATTAAATTCTTTGCTTCTCTTACTTGCTTCTTAATATTTCATGTTTTTATATACACCAAGTAGATTTAGATTACCCTTCTTAAAAGCCAAGACATTTTACAGTAAAAGAGGATTAAATTCGATATTTTTAATTATATCGAAACGATTTTCTTTACATGTTTTCTAATAATGGGAAAAAACTTCCTAACTACCATATTTCCATTCTCTATACCTCCTATATTCTATTCTTATTTGATATCTACCTACTTTAATTATATTCTTATTAGAAATTTGCATTTGTCATTACTTATACTACCGCCAACGGAAATGCCATATACTTCTCAGGTCATCCAACAGATTCAATACAAGGAGTAGCAATAATAATCCCAAGGCGCATACAAGCAAGTGTGATAGGCTACAATCCTGTCAACTCTAGAATAATCACTATAAAAATCATTGCTAAACCATGCAATATAAATATTGTCCAAATCTATGCTCCAACATCAACAAGTTCTGAAGATGAAATAACACAATTCTATGTAGAACTTGAAAGAATTGTACGTGGGATGCCCAGCAAAGAAATAACAATGATTCAAGGCGACTTGAACGCAAAAATTGGACAAACCCATGAAGATGAACACATTAAGCATCTTATTGGGCGCTACGGGCTGGGTAATAGGAACGAGGCGGGTCAGAAACTTGTTGAGTTCGGCATAGAAAACAACATGGCTATCACCAACAGTCTGTTTCCTCAACATCCAAGACGGCGATACACGTGGACGTCCCCTGATGGTAATTACAAAAACCAAATAGATTACATATTAGTTCAAGCCAGATGCAGGTCCAGTGTTAACAACGTCAAGACCCTACCTGGACTTGAGTGTGGGAGCGATCACAAACTTCTACTAGCCAAAATAAAAATACACATTACAGCTCCGAGAGTAAAAAGGAAAAAACCATCTCTAAAGTCTAGCGATATGCATCATTTCATGAGAGAACTAGAAGAGAATCCAGAATCCCCTCCGAGCAATATGAACTGTACTAAAGTAGAAGAAATGTGGCAAAATCTCAAAATAAGTTTGACGAACTGTAAGGAGAAAGTACTACAGTTAAACAATGCACAAACAGATGTAAAGAAAAACCAGTGGATGACCGACGAGACTTGGAATGAAGTAAAGAAAAGGAAGAATCTTAGGAAAACAGGAATAAACACTGAAGAACAGAGAGCCGAGTATCGGAGATTAAATAGAGAAATACAAAGACTGACGAGACGAGATAAAAACCAACACTTGCAGAATATATGTATGGACATTGAAAAATTCCATGAGACTAATCAGTCCCGGGATCTGTTCAAACGTATTAAAGAGATCACCAGAAAATTCAAACCAAAGACGTGGTCCATAGAGGACGAAAATGGGAAAGTAATCACTGAAATAGAAAGTGTTATCCAAGTATGGCGTCAATACTGCATGAACCTGTATAAGGATCCAGCACTAGAGCCAGCACCAGAACAACAGCAGGATATCACACAAACAATCAAGGAGGTAGAGCTAGAGCCAGATATTCTGAGAAGCGAAGTAGAATATGCAATTAAGCATCTTAAAAACAATAAGAGTCCAGGAGAAGATGATATAAGTGCGGAAATGCTTAAACACCTAAACCCGCAAGGTATTGATATGCTATGGAAAATATGCAAGGAAGTCTGGAAGACAGGGAATGGCCGAATGACTGGTGCACGTCCACTTTCATACCCTTACATAAAAAAGGATCCAGCAAAAAATGCAATAATTACAGAACTATAGCATTAACATCTCATGCAAGCAAGGTCATGCTAAGGATCCTATTGTTACGGCTTAGAAATTTCTTAGAATGGCAAATACCACAGGAGCAGGCTGGTTTTGTAAGCGGTAAAGGCACCAGAGACCAGATTATGAATGTGAGACAAATCATTGAAAAATCAAGGGAATATAGTAAGCCTGTATACTTGCTTCCTGGATTATAGCAAGGCTTTCGATTGCCTTAACTGGCGACGACTTTGGAGGTCTTGGTAGAGATGGAAACTCCCCAACACCTGGTTCTTCTATTAAAACAGTTGTACAACAACAATACAACGCTGATCAGAGTCGATGGCAGGAACTCTAAACCCTTCAATATAGAGAGAGGCGTCAGACAGGGATGTGTTCTGTCGCCCATATTATTTAACATTTACGGTGAATATATTATACGGAAATCCTTGGGGACTCGGAGGGTGGTGTAATCATCGGCGGTAGAAAAATAAACAACCTTCGTTATGCTGATGTCACCACACTTATCGCTGAAGACGAACAAGAGATGTCTAGGCTTATCGAGCGAGTAGAGAGAGTGAGTTTGGATTTTGGTCTGAAGTTGAATCGCCAAAAAACAAAACTCATGCTTGTGGATCGCAGTCGCAGGATTGAGAGAGCACCTACTGTACACGAAATCGAGAACGTAGAAGAAATCATCTATCTGGGTGCCCTCATAAGTAAGGATGGCGGCTCAACTGGAGAAATCAGAAGACGGATAGGCCTCGCTAAAACAGCTATGACCAAGCTCGAGAAAATCTGGAAAGACAAACAAATAAAGAAAACAACAAAATGCAAGCTAGTCAACACGCTGGTCTTTCCAATCGCCTTGTATGCAGCGGAATCCTGGACCTTGAAAGCCATAGACATCACTAGATTGGATGCCTTTGAGATGTGGGTCTGGAGAAGACTGCTGAGGATTCCCTGGACTGCTCATAGAACTAACGCTTCAATACTTGAAGAGCTAAGCATCAAGGACAAACTATCAACGATAGTTAAACAAAAAATTCTAGAATACTTCGGGCACATTAGTAGGAAGAAAGATGATAATCTAGAGAAACTGGTAGTCCAGGGAAAAGTCGAGGGGAAACGACCTAGAGGACGTTCGCCGAAACGATGGATTGACCAAGTAAAAATGTTTACGGGAAGACCCTTCCAGGATAACATAGGGAGCACGTTGGATAGAGACGACTGGAGAGGAATTGCTAATTCTACAACGTGAAGACAAACGTAAGATCACGACACTTCAAGAATGAAGTAACGACAGAAGAGAAAGATACTACCGCCTCTTAAATATTCTTTTTTATATTCAAACCACCTGTAAACGTTCAATAGCTATAATTTCATTACTAATTTGCTTTAACTCAAATTTATTCATGAAACTTTTATAAACATCATTGACCTTTTTTAATCGGTTAATATGAATTGTACTAACATCCCAATTTGTTTTATACATTTTAATTTTATCTACGACCAACGTATGGTGTATCATAACAATATATAAATATGAATGTTAATTTTGTTTGTCCGGTATACGTTCCTATACCGTTCATCCGATTGCGATTAAACTTAGGTGAGTTGTGCTCACGCCGCGAAGGTTTCTGACTTAATACAACCATTGTTTTCAGTGTATGAAAATTGACAGAATTGAATTGAATCAAATACAAACAATGACATTTTAGTTCGTGTGACATAGCAAGTGGTGTTGATTGTGAAATTCCAATTGACGGTTGACATTAGATAATAGATATCATAGGCATTTTCTTTGCTTTTTCCAAGTCAATTTGTAATAGTCGTCACAAAGCATTACTTTCGCTGTCAAATCAATTATGCCACCAAAACGATAAGCGATTGGTTGACCTACACTTCAAGGACGAAAGAAAAGGGTATCACGAGCAACGAGAAGCAAGATGAGAAACCGTTCGAGTACGCACTGCTCGATCCAGACGAACACTGCACGTTGATATAAATCTTGGTGCATTTCATTATGATGCTAATTATAATTACAGTCCTCATCCAAGTGTGGTTATTGATATCTATATACAGGGTGTTAACATGGGACCTAACCGGTTTCACTTTCAAAATACAAGATGTGGAAGTTTAAACAATTTTTTTTTTCAAAAATTTGGAAAACGGTTAGAGATATTTTAATGAAACTTGGTGTAGGTTAATATTTCATAAAGTGGTATTGTTCGGTCAAAATAAATTTTATTCATTTCCACCAGTGGTAGGAGCATCGGAGCCACCTAAGTTGCCTTAATTTTGAAAATATGTTACACCAAAAATGTTGTAGCTATTATAACATTGTTTGTTATTGAATAATATTTTTTTAAACTTCTTTTAACTGTATTTTGAAAACGACGCCGTTTAGGTCCCATTAACGTCCAAGGAACAAAATTGCTGTTACAGATTTTTCCGTTTTTCTTGAAATAGGCTTATTCTAACAAAAAAATAAAAGCTACATCTTTTCTACGGCTTTAATGGATGACGTTAAAAGACTTGCTGTATTGGCTAAAAAACAGTCGCGTACCAGATTTGTCTAAAATAAGGTAATTGAGGTGGCCCCGATGCACACCAATGGTGGAAATAAATTACATTTATTTTGACCAAACAATGCCACTTTATGAAATACTAACCTACGCCAGATTTTTAAGAAAAAATAATTTTTGTTTAAACTTCCTGTATTTCAAAAAGGAAGCCGTTTAGGTCCTACGTTTGTATGAACTTTTTATCTTAGAATTGATAAAGAAATCACCCTTAAAGTTTGTCTGCGTACTTAATGAACACCCTGTATATAAAAATGAATGTTTCTTCGTTTGTCCCGTATGCGTTCCTATACCATTCATCCGATTGTAATGAAACTTTGGTGAGTTGTTGTGCGGACGCCCTCGAAGGTTTTTGAACAACCACTTGATGTTTCGACAAATTCGACAATTATGGTCTGATTTCGCTCATATTCAGATGTGTATACAAAAACAAATTATTTTTGAGCAGAACAACGTTTGCCGGGTCAGCTAGTATTCAATAAATAATATTCAAAATAGAGTTTGTTGAATAATATTGCGTAACTATATCGGTGGCCTAAGGTGGTGCTGATCAGAAATGCTGACTCGTTACTGATATGTAGCAACGTTAAACAAGTGTATAGTTATGTATGTTACACTAATATGTATATAAAGTTGTTCTCTGAATGTCATTTTTTGGCAGTGGTCTATTATAATATGTTTTATCGGACTTTTTCCACTGTCCTCTAGGGTGTATATCACATAACGTTTCGGGAGTTTTAATCTACTCCTGTTTTCAGGTGTGCCTGGTTAGTCCTGAGAAGAACTGATATTGTACGTTTTTCTTCGTAAACTCGTGCCTCCCCCAGGGTTTGAACCCGGGACCGCTGATCGCTGCTATTACTAGTCTGCCACTCTTACCACTAGGCCATCAGCGCGGTTATATGTTTTAGTTGTAGCTACAGAGGAAAACAGGTTCTGTAGGAAGCTGAAAGAAGCTACATACATAGCGCTGGCAGTAGAACCAATTAGCCAGGGTAGCGCAGACCTAAGCCCATTTGGATGCCACTACTGCGCAGAGAATTACAAAAATAGTCTACTGCGCATACAGCGGTAAAATATATATAAGTCTACAACTAAAATAAATAACCGCGCTGGTGGCCTAGTGGTAAGAGTGGACTAATCGCAGCGATCAGCGGTCCCGGGTTCAAACCCTGGGGGAGGCACGAGTTTACGTAGAAAACCGTACAATATCAGTCCTTCTCAGGACTAACCAGGCACACCTGAAAACATGAGTAGATCAAAACTCCCGAAACGTTGTGTGATATACACCCTAGACAGTGGAAAAAGTCCGATAAAACATATTATTTATATAAAGTGCTTTGCAACAATTTTAGAAAGTACTCTCACCAAGAGGATGTTATTTACACTTCGAGAAGATCTAATATAGACGGGAAAACGCTCCATAAAAAATATTTGCAAAATGTTCTGCCACTTCTAAGTTATTTTAATCGGATATCTTTTTACAACTGGATGTTAACAGGGTAAACATTTTAAATATGCACAGCTTTATTTAAAAAGTGAAGAAAAAGGGTACTAGAACAGAAGAGGTGAAAAAAAATCGTACAAAAGCACGTAAGGCTTTTAGAACTCATTTACTATTATTCCCTAGCACAATTAATGTAACAATTTAAGTCTCTTATTTGTTAGTGTTTATGTAACAAGTGTCGAGGGTGACCTTTGTTACAAGGATAAATAATTATCAGTACGTACGCTGCTAATAGATGAATAGTATATTACTTTACAAGGGATGTAGGTAAGATTTATACTAACGAGGACCGTTTGATGCCTGAGTGAGGTTCGAGGTAGTGTAAATCTTCCTACATCCTGTGTAAAGTACATTCGTGTGGAAATAAATCTGGGACAGTGTTTTTTTCACATGCAGATTCAGTTAAGAATTTGAAGAATATTTCCATGGATTTCCTATTATCAGAGAGAGTTACGGGTTTCAGTACCTGTTAAAGTTTAATGTAACTCTTTATGATAGCAGGAAATCCATGGAGATATTCTTCAATTCTCAACTGAATCTGCATGTGAAAAAAACACTGTCCCAGATTTATTTGCACACGACTGTACATAATTTTTTTCACTGCCAATATTTCCTTATGTAAAATAAATGGTAATAGTGAAAAATTATTACATTTTCTAAATTATCTAGTAGCCTATTTCGGAGCTTGGTGAGTTGTTACAGCGCTGTGACGTTTTGTTTGACAGTTATAAACGCACTGTGAAAAATTCGTAAATACGATTGCGAGTGCTGTTTTGTGAGCTTTGTGTTTGTGTTCTGATTAAAAAGGATAATAGTACAAGCGATGATGGTTTTGTTCATGTTAATCAAATGGCAAACACGGCATCTCGTCAGTTATAGTAAATGCGCGATGTAAGTAATTCACTTCTCTAGGGAAGTAAGTACATTGTCATGGAAACTGTAACATTTTTTGTAAATGTTTCCTACATCCCTCACATCAGACAGTGTAAGGATCACTTGCAAGGAAGGTAGTGAAAAAATTCATATACTGCATCTCTTTTAAACAAAATATTCTCGACTCCAAGTCGTGAATTATTATTTAAGTTGCCATTTAGATGCCTTGGAAATCTTATATCTATATTGCTTAATTTGTTAAAACAAACTATACAAAAAAGTTATCTGTTTGACAACACATTAATTCGATTGCTTGCGAGACACAGTGTGTTTAAAAACAACAAAGATTAAAAAGCAATACGAAAATATATTATCATCATAATCTGATAAGATGGAACCTTCTTATATAGCCGGTATCTAGTAGTATAGGTTTAGGCTGATACCGAGCACCATGAAGCTACTCATTGTCCTTGTATTTGCGCTAACTGTCGCCGTTGTTGTTCAAGGTAATCCTGTATTTGTTATTTTATTTTCTTCACACGGATACAATATGCTGTACAAGAATATATCATGGTATTCTTGACCTAGAACTTCACTTAATCCTATTTTTTAGTGGTGTCTATTTTTTATTTGTAGCTGAAATGTGCATCTTACTGGGACTTGAAGTGCCTCAGACTGAATGCAGCGAAACCTGCGAAATTGATGGTGGCCCAATCCTGTACTGCAACTCTGGTCTCCAATGTTGTCTTGTGGGCAAGGAGGTCGTTTAGTCAAGACATTTTAAAAATAAATACCTATAACACCGATTGTAAAACCTAATAAATTAGTCGAAACTGTTAGTGTTTCGTTTCATTCAATATAATATTAATTGTTATGTACTCATTGTTCTTGATTCTTAATTTCTACATAAATGTTTAATTTCATTTTTAGTAATACCAACCTTTGTATGCTAACGAACACAGATAAAATAAAGACGTGAATTGAAAAAGATGAATACAATCATTCAAAATATTATGTGCATATTTACATAAACTAGAGTGGTTATGAATAGAGAAATACACATACGTCATTAACAACCTGCGAGCAGGGAATTTACCAGTGGCGTGGCGTAATGGTTTATATTAAGGGTTAAAATTAGGTTTAATTTTCATGATGCTGTTAAAATTGATATTGTATACTTTAGTAGTATGAACTATGGACCTTTAATTATTGTTTCTGAGGAATCTTAAATTTCCGCAGATAAAATTTTAAAATTTACCTAAAATTAGCCAGTTCTAATATTTTGAAAAATGTAAATATAAAAACCGTGTTTAATGTAGAGTAAAATTAATAAATAAAGACTCAGGAAGAAGTAACTGCTTTATTTGGCCTATGTTGGTAGTTATGGATGTGACGTAAATTCGCTATCTTGCATCACCTTAAAGTTGGCTAATAGATATTTATGCATTAAGGGAGATATGAATATGTTTTTTCCCTGAGGTTGAACATGAATATCTCCCGTGGTGCAAACAATATTTTATTTACTAGCATAGTAGTAAGAATGGTATAAAATTTCAAAATGTCATAATGACATTTAATATTCGAATATACAGGGTCCGGCAACTGGTATCGCCTATTTTCCAAGACGTGTCCTAAGGATAAAATGTAATGGATTGAAACAAATTTGAGATCAATATCAACTTTATTATGTGCAATTTTAGTTCCTAAAAATTACTTCATTTAAATGGCCTCCCAGAGCCTCGATGCAGTACTGCAATCTTTGTCTAAAGTTTTGCATCCCTCTTCTCCACAATTTTGTTTCGATACTCTCTATTTCTTCTGAAATACGCATTTTAAGGTCTTTTACTGTTTGGGGACGCCTCTCGTAGACCTTTTGCTTCAGATATCCCCACAAAAAGAAATCAGGAGCCGTCAAATCGGGGAATTAAACGGCCATGTTATGTCACCAAACCTCGAAAACAACTGTGTTCACAACTGATTGACTTCGTATAACGCTTTTAACCACGCATGCGCGTTGATTAATTGGAAATTTATCCATGATCTATTAAACTGCATAAATTAACGCACACAAATCTGACAATAGAATTGTCAATAACAAAATATTGATTCCGTAACAGCATACTAAAAATAAGTGATATCAGTTGCCGGGCCCTGTATAAGTAACATCAAGGATTGCCTCAATGTATGGTTGCTAAGACGTTGCCTATACTTGCATGGTTACCATGAGTTTGAGGAAGAAATAATTTGAAAAATCCTTTGTGAGTTATGAGCAGCTTTTCATATTTTGTATCTATGACGAAAATGTACAATACCATTTTGCTAGTTTTCAAAACAGAAGTTGTGAGGCGTGTGGCCTTACAAACTCAAAAATTAGTAAACAAAGGGACTTACTATCCACAGGCATGCATAACAAGGTTGTCGAATGAGGTTAGAAAACACCTATTTTTTAGCAGTTTCCTTCAATGATTACAATTTATCACCATTATTTTCTACTGTTTTTATTCGTTGGATAAAATAAAATCATATTGGAATTGATCATTCATACCTTCTTAGGAAAGGCTGTCGATTGTAGTTATTTTGGATGAAGATTGGAATAATGTAGCAGGCAGGCAAGGCAGCTAAACGTGTAAGTAGAGGGACTCCAACGTATTGTAAGTTTAAAAAGTTTGTTGTGGCAGCATATACCGTATATAAATCAACTTGGAAAACATTTCTTCTCGTCGGCGGCCAACAATCTATTAGAAATACCGTTTTCAAATATGTGGCCCCCTATAGATTTTCGACCCGCCGCACGATCAATTTCGTGAGTCAACGTTCATCGCCAAATTGCGCATCTCTGCCGTCTCGGCGATCATCTCCGTGGGTCAGCGGTGTCCCAGGTTAAAAATCCTGCATCTCTGCTTCTCAGCAAATATTTCTGTGGGTCACTTGTGCTACTAGTCGAAAAGACCATCCTTGTGGGTCAATTGTGCCGATCCCTCGAGGGCTTGTATCTAAGTAAAGCAGCTGGTTGCCGGGCAGAGAATATGATTTGCTGCGTTAGTGTGTGCAAGTCAGTGTTTGCGCTTCAAATAAGAGCCAATTAGCCGTGTACTTAGTGAGTACGCATCTACGAAACCACCAGAAGAATTCGTAGCGTGTCTGAACAAATTAGCTTTTTATTGTGAGTATTATTCAAAGTTAAAGTTGACAGGTTAGCTTCCTTGTTTGGGTGGGTAATGGCGCTTTCTAGCTGCGATCTGAGTTTGTAAAAGTGGTTTCATATGTACTAAGCTGTGTACACCTTTCAAAAATATAAAAATATCACCGAAGGTGTTAACGATCGCATGATTTGCTGAATATAAATAATGTATTATTCGGCCATGATAATAATTTTTCTTCATTCAATCAGGATATTTAATATTACATTTTGGATGAATTGCCCTCTTTAGCTCACTTGCCTGCATTCTAAACCATAAACCAGCAGCTGACGTATTTCTTTATTAATTTGGAAGCTGCTACAAGTGCAGACGCTGCAAATTTAGCTCCCACTGGGTCCCAATGTTATTTATGTATAATATTATTTTTTACTAATATTCCACAGGTAATTTTCAATAATTATGTACCTTACACTTTAAAGAAACTTCCATATGCTATTATATTTAATATGTTACCCACTGAGCAAAATATTACAAAAATATTTAAATGCAGAATTGCCACCGTTGTGGTAACTCAACAGAGGAATAAGCAAATTTAATGAAAAACTGGAACTTCGAAACAAACTTAAAGGTTTGTATAGGATTCTTTCTTGACAGCTTTATTGTGACCCTTCTATTATTTTTTCTATGAAAGCAACAATAGCCTGGAATAATGCTCATAAAACTACCCTTGTTTTCAATTTTAACTACTCTATCCGATATAGTTTACTCAGGTTCCTAATGGCGCAATAAAAAAAAGTCGCTTTTTATGTACAGTCGTGTTCAAATAAATCTGGGACAAGGCTTTTTTCATATGTAGGTTCAGTTAAGAATTGAAGAATATCTCCATGGATTTCATGCTATCTAAAAGAGCTACATTAAACTTTAACATGTAATGAAATTATTTGTAACTCTTTCTGATAAGAGAAAATCCATGGAGACATTCTTCAATTCGTAACCCAACCTGCATGTGAAAAAAACACTGTCCCAGATTTATTTGCACACGACTGTACCTAAATATATGAAGGCACATAGCTTTCATTAAACCTCAAATTAAGACAATTTTATCTACTCCTACTGCACAATGGCCATGAATTATGATTCATAATTCACGGTTTGCAGCCAATCATAAAATTCTATTTTCATTATTCAATAGTTTGCAAGTTGCAACCAATCAGAAAATTCTATTTTCATTATTCAATAGGTTGTAGCCAATCACAAAATTCATTCATATTATTAAATGACTTTTGAAGTTAACAGCTGTCACAAATGTCATAATTCTGAAATATGAACACAAGGCTCCTATTGCATAGGAGTAGATAAAATATCGTATTATATTCGCGATTATGGCCATTATTCACTCAGATGACTTGCGCCACGCGCCTTCGGCTTGTGGCGCAAATGTCATCTTCGTGAATAATGGCTGTCATAATCGCTCATATAATAATATACTATTAACTTGTACTTATAGACACCAGTGACTAATGCTATTCCAGAGATCAACATGTACCGAAAGTAAAATTTCAGAAGGTTGTTTGTGGTTGGATATGGATACGCAGTACTTGCGTTTCCATACAATGTTTGCATTCGTGTACGAATTTGTAATGGCTGTACATCCTCAGGGCACAAAAGTTGTATGACCGTAAGTTAATCAAACCTGGACGAATTTTCGACAAGAAACGCCATTTTAATGTCAAATTTCTTAAATCAGAATCGCCACCAACTTGTCAATGTTTGTTTACAAACACTATTAACTTTACAAAACGTCCGCTAGTTTATTGCACCTATTTCCAAGGCTATTTTGATCAGGGATGGGTTTTAGTTGAACAAGCCTCGTACTTAAATGTCAAACTTGACATTTGATCTTTAAGTGACTTATACTTGCATTCATGAATTAGGAACTATTCCATAGCCATTCCAGATGAAAATAAATTTTGATTTTACCATACAATAACAAATAACAAATAACTTTTGTGACATAGTGAGTAACCTTGACGTAACTAGGATTTTTGGCTGGGGAGGGCCAGGCCCCCCAACCAACCATCGTCAATACCTATGTATACCTATAAAGACAAGAATTTATGTACATGCATAACCTTTTCGCATAAATTTATTTGCTTATTCTTCGATGCCGTTATACGAGGGCAGTCCCGTAAATTTCTGCAGTCTAATAAAACAAAGTTCAGTAACCAAAATTTGTTTTTATTATTTTCTCAAAGTATTCCCCCTTAAACTCAACATTTACGCATTCGGTAAAACCAATTTTCAAAACATAAATTCCACAATTTTTGAGTCACTTGAGAAACAAGGTTTTTGAAGCTTTCTACAGCATCTTCGGGAGTTACAAATCGCACACCAAGCATTTTATCGTTTAATGGAGGAACTAGAAAGTAATCGGAAGGTGCTAGATCGGAACTGAATGAAAGATAAGTTAGCAATTTTAACTAGAAGGTCTCTAAAAATTATTTTATTTGATGTGCGGTATGACTAGAAGCATTTTCATGGTGCAGAACGATCTCACCCCTTGGGCGCCATAAGCCTAGATTTTTTAATAACGTCTGGCAGGCATATAGTTGTGTACCATCCTGCAGTAACCCTACGTTTATTTTTAAGCACGACAGTTGTGATAGGTCCTGATTTTGAAAAGAAACAAGCAATTCTTTTCTTACGAACTCTTCAAGATCGCTTCACTTTAACTGGATTAGGATTTGTTGAAAACATCCATTGTGCTGACTGCCGCTTAGAATCGGGTTCAAATGCATATATCCAGCTTTCGTCACCAGTTATTATATAAACTGTTTTAGATCTACCTTCATCATATTTCTTATACTGTTCCACATGCTGTTGTTGTGTTTCTGTGTGTCTGTTAAACTGTGTGGTATCCACCCAAGACAGATTTTTCTTACACCCAAATGAGTATGTAAAATCTTGTGTATTGCAGTCATGCCAATGTCCAAGATGCTTTTAATAATTCTGTAAGTGACTCGATTGTTCTACTGAAGCATTCTTCGCACAGCGTCTACGTTCGTATCAGTAACTGCTGAAATTTGTTTTCGCAAAAATCGTCGCTGACTGAAACTCGTTCAAATTTAAATTCATTAAACCAGAAATATGCGCCTGGCCACCAAAATCAGCACGAAGTCATTTCTTTCAGAGAAAGGGAACTTTTAAAGTCATAGTAAATCATGGCTCTAAAATTTTCTCCCCTTATGGTAATTTTTGATGCACAACACTTATTTCAAAACTAACTGTATAGTAACTAAATTTGAACTGTTAAACTAGAAAACAACAAACATTTGTTTATGGCAAGTTACATTTCGATGGTACACTTGATCTATTGGTTTGCAGAAATTATGGGTGCTACCTACTCTCGTAATGCTACGTGTCCAAGGAGCATATCAATAAATTATTTTTCGGTTCATAAACAACTTAAAAATGTATAGATTACTTCTAGCAACTCAATGAGGTTGACGATAAAAAATATTATTCCAGGAGAAACATCACTTGGTTTCCATTTGCACGTTTTTGAGCCACAATTTTGATTTTTTTCTCCGTATCCTCGAAGCAAATACTTTCTGGAAAACATCAGTATCCTTTTAATTGTTATTGTGATATCTTTTCATTCTATCTTGGGCTAGCAACTGTGGAAATTCAAGCACCACAAAATGTTCTTTGCGGTACATAAAACACTATTCAATATAAAATTCTGAATCGTACTCTTTAAAGCTATAAACTCAACTCTTTCGGCAAGGCAAACATCTAAATAGCAAGTCACCTTAAGTCTGAACTGGACGATCCTATAATACGCAGCTAGCTGTATGTGCCCAGCGAGTAGTTACCGATGCACTCAAGTTTTCAACTCATTTACTTACCCGCATATGAAATAATTGCAATTTTAGTTTTCTGTGCACATAAATTGATCCTTTATTTGTTTAAACTTACGAGAAACTAACAAAAATGGTGTAAATTTAACTAAAAAAAATATTCAGACGAAAGCAGTGTTTTCAAAGTAACTATTAGCTAACTAATAACGTTTTCTCTTGTATATTATTATTCAGTAGAGTCATCCGTCCAACATATGGTATTTATACTATAATGTTTTTAAGCCAAAAAAGGCAATAAAACCAGAAAATGTAAGAATGTGTGAGAGTCGATAACCAACCCCTTAGTTTAAACGGGTTAATAAAAAAAGCAGATTTTTAAATTTATTTAACTTCTATTTTTCTGGGGTGGGCCAGACGGCACTCTGGGGAGGGCCTGGCCCCCCTGGCCCCTTCGCTAGTTACGCCAATGCGTGAGTAAAAATGTTTTTGAGTTTCATTGAGCGAGCAATGCTCATGTTTCCACTCGGTATTTGATTTTGCTTTATTTTTGTTATAATTTGTTGTATAAGGACTTAGGTCCGTTTAAAATGAAATAAATACATAAAATTTAAAAAAATATTCACCCTCCCTTTGCCTTATTTCTGGTTTACCTGCATCTAACACTGTTTTGTAAAATGCATCGTCTTTCTCATTATGATACTAAGAACGCAAAAGGCCTTTCTATTATCTATATATTCTTATATTAAAATTATACTTATAGAGACAGTGTAATTTGTGTTCGTTGCACACACAAGTAAGGCCTTGAAACTATTAAAATGCCTTTTACAAATGATGAAGCTGTCGATATGATTGCGGTATATTTTGAATGTCTTCAAAATGCGGCATTGGCTCAAAGAGTATACAGAGCTCCATATCCAAATCGGCGTTTACGCGATGCGAGAATTTTTCCGCGTTTAGTGCAAAATTTGCGTAATACTGGCAGCTTTCGACCTCAGTTGCGAAGACACTCTGCTAGAATAACGGAAGACAATATTGTTAATGTCTTAGCAGACGTGGAATTGAATCCCCACGTTAGTACGAGAGCAATGTCTCGCGCGTTGGGTATATCACGTACTACTATTCTAAACATTTTAAAGGATCACAGGTAAGTTTTTATGTCACTAAAAATACTACCTTACATGTTTCACAATGTGTTTGTTATTTCAAATTTTTAAACTGCACCCATATCATATGGTTTTACATCAAGCCTTAAATCACGAAGACTTTGACCGACAGATAGATTATTGTCATTGGATGTTGGGCATGATTAGGGAAAATAGAGAATTTTTATCCGAAATTCTTTGGACGGATGAGGCCACTTTTAGAAGTGATGGAAACATTAATTTGCATAATATGCATTATTGGTCTGACAACAATCCTCACTGGTTGCGCGAGGTCCAACATCAAGGCCATTGGAGTCTCAATGTGTGGTGTGGCATCCTAGGCGGAACTATTAGGCTCGATCCACACTACCGGGCTGCTCTCGGTTCGATCTCGCTCCGCTAAAATATTTATACATTGTTAGCAATGGGCACATTCACACTATAGGTAACGCTCAAGCTCAGGTCGCGCCCATTGCTAACAATGTATAAAAAATTGAGCGGAGCGGGATCGAACCGAGAGCAGCCCGATAGTGTGGATCTAGCCTTATAGGTCCCTATTTCTTTGATCAACCACTAAATGGTACCGTTTTCCTTGATTTTCTGGTAAACCAATTGCTTATTTTATTAGAAGATGTGCCCTTGCAATTACGGCAAAATATGTTTTTGCAACTAGACGGTTGCCCAGCACATTTCTCAAGAAATGTGCGAGAACATTTAGATCTAACATATCACCAGAAGTGGATTGGGCGAGGAAGTCTATTTCCTTGGCCACCCCGATCCCCAGACCTCACCTGTTTGGACAGGAGGCCATTCGTAGCCTTTCAAGAGCAGAAATTGAAGCTGCTGTAATGTCCACGCATGAGCGGCTCCAACAATGCATTGAGTGTGATGGAAGACAGTTCGAGCATTTAAGGAGGCATTAGTTTTATTTCAAAATCGGCCCTTTTTTCTTATTATGCCCCTACACGTTTTTTTTTAATTATTTGAACTAAGAATACTTTTATTATTTAAAAATTATTAAATTATAAAATGTTATCATTGAATCTTGAAAAAAGACAAATAAATAACAATAAATATCGGTGTAATAACGTCTTTTTAAAATTATATGATAACTAAATTTTCTTTCTTCGATATTTCAGGCTACGAATAAGATATCGAGATACGGTTTTTACTAGCCTATTTAGGTATCATTTCACTACATTTTTATAAAAAAGAAGTCATATTATTGCATCTAATTTTTTAGAGAATTTTGCAATTTTCTGTTATATCAAAAAAACGCGCTCTAGCGGCATCACTAAGAATTAGACATATCACAGGTAAGAAGGGTTTTATGGAACAATAAATGCTTTTTCCAACGAGACTAAGCTTGTTAAAATCCGTTCAGTGGTTTAGGAGTTACAGCTGTTTATTTAAAAAAAACCATTGAATTACCCCCCACCACTTTATTTTAATAGATAAGTCAAAAGTGTTAAACAAAAATTACTCGAATAAAGCTTAGCTTTAATAAGCATATATCTTTTGGTAACATTTACTAGGTGGATTTCAGTGAAAAATCACTTTAAAGGTTTAAGATGGCGGTTACGCCCCCTGGTGACCATTTTGGAAATCTGAAAATATTTTTCACGGTCCTCTTTTGGCCACTTTAGTCATAAAAATTTTTACCAAAAGTCTCTACGACGAATAGTTTCCGAGATACAGCACTTTGCATTCTTATCTGGGCACCCTGTACATTGGAATTAGGTCACTCTGAGTATCTGTGTGTGGATCATGTTGCCCATTAGCACTTTGTACTTTGTGCGTTACATGAACAGTGTTGCCACCTTACCAACTTGGTAGAATGAAACACATATTTAATGTACTAACTTTCAATATGGTAGATAGTAGAAAATCTGGTAGATTACACATTAATAAATTAATTGAAGAATCTGAACAAGTTCCACAAGAAATTTTCCCTCCTATAGTAGTTCCAAATCAGCTACCAGAATTACCAAACGTTCAGTTTTTATTTCTTCTGATACTTGATCTTTGCGCTCTGCACCGGGGCAAAAAGCACCAAATACCATAAACTCAAGGAATATTACCAATAAAATTAAATTGCATGATAAAATAGCCCTTTTTCTTAGTTCTGATCCAACAGTAGTACATATATTGTGGTCTCTATCATTTAATTTTTTAGTGAATTCCTGGTATTTTTCTTCAATTTTATAAACGCTCTTCACTTTAAGTTGGTGGTGCGTATAATACATATAGCACTCTGCTTAATTTTATTACAGTAAACATATCTGATAATCACGATTTTTGGGCTGCCCTCTAGTAGTCAAAAGCAATGTCAACACAATTGAAGCATGACCAGCTTCATTCATACTCGCTAGCGCGTAGAGGAAATTGATAAAGCTGGCTATCATTCAAGTAAGTATAATAGCATTTTGCGGGAAAAAAAATCTGGTTCAAATACATAATGGAGGATTTTTAAATTATCTGATCCTAATTAGGGAAAAAAACATGTAAAAATAGCTTATAAAAGTGTTCTGTCGCGAATCTTACGTCACTTGCGCTTTGCATTTTGTTGATGAGGCCTTTAACGAATAAAAAATCCAATGTTTGTGTTAAAAAGTTAATTAAAGCAGCATCATTGGGAATCTACATCTTTAACAGCAACTGTAGAAGTGTATGTTTGTGTTGTAATGTTTATGTTTCCTATTTTTAATAAGAATAGGAAATAAATATTTTAAATGTAAGGTTTTTTTTACCTTTGTTTATCTGTGCTGTTGTGAAGCTGTAAATAAAAGATTAGTCTGGCAAAAAATGTATTATCATTATTAATGGAATTCTGGTAGATTTTATTTGACCTTCTAGTGGAAACCGATTCTCGACAACACTGTACATGATTCAAGTGGGGATCATGCGATGCGCGGCGCCAGGCAACTCACGTTTAGGACGCAGTCGCGATTCCTCCTATTGCGCTTCTCCAAGCAAGTTTCTGTGAGGGAGGTTCAAAACCATATAAAAGCAAGAAAATCAGACCAGGAAAAAGGAATCTGAATCACACTTTCTCCGATTGATAAAGCTTCAGCTCCAGGCGGGCCTCAGAGCTCCGCAAGTTCCAACCAGAGAAGACTTTAGAACGTCCGCCAGCGAAGTTTTAAATCCTCGCTCGATCCGCGCAGAAAAATCAAGCTCCAGCCTGGTAACTTGCAAACACCACCTCGCCTGTCAAAACCTTCTTTAGGACCAGAGGAATCTATCCTGAATACGCACCGACACTGGCTCAGTGGCGTACCTAATCACCGTCTTAACCTTTCCTGAAGAACAAGGTGGCGCCGTTACGGTGCACGAGCTATATTTTCCCGATATCCTAGTGCGAAACCATCGATTCGAAAATACTTAAGACAACCCGTAATGTCAAGGTGGTGCCGTCTCAGTGTACTAGCTACACTTTTCCGACATTCCTGTGCATAACCTCCGCATTTGAAACACCTTGGTACCAACGTAGGCGCTGTCTCGGTGCACTAGATTTCTATATTTCTAAAAGTCTCCCGTA
>CALNHX010007705.1:0-43428 GCA_940337035.1 Agriotes lineatus | reverse complement strand
ACCCGTTTTAGGTGTCTTACATTTTTTTTTTTTATTTGTTTATTGGAGGAAACACAGATACAGACATTTTTTAACAGAAAATTTTTATATGGCAATAGAACTTGCCTGCATCCTAAACCATTCCTCACTAATATAAAAATACTAAATTAACTTAATCTAAGTTCACAACATAGTTGTTAGATTTAAAGGCAATGTAAATCAAAAATGTTTCATGAAATAGGTGTGCATGTAATAGTTAGCCTAACTTTATGTTTGAATGTATGCTGAGAGTGAAAAAATATGTCCAGGACATTCATCTTCTCGTTATACAAATGGCACATTCTTCTAATGGGATCTCTAATGCCAGCATTCGTTCGTGGCCGACTAAGATGGAACAAGCTCATGAGTCGAGTATTTCGTGAGGGCACTCTCAGTTCTATCAGTTGCAGTAAACATGGTGAATCAATGAGGTTATTACATATCTTATAGAGAGTCATTAGATCAAGCTGCAGACGTCGATCAGAAAGAGTAGGTAATTTGTAGTCAACTAACATTTGAGCATAAGAACGTTTGGTATCACTCATCCTGTGGCTTAGCCGACGTAAAAACTTTTTCTGGATACTTTCAATACTTGCACTATGTACCTCATATAGAGGATTCCATACAGTGGTGCAATACTCTAATTGGGAACGTACCAGCGTGAAATAAAGAAATAAAAACGAGTGAGGTTTTCGAAATGGTCGACTGGTTCGAAATACGAATCCTAGCATGGAGTATGCTTTGTTGACAATATTTTCGATATGCCGGTCAAAGTGAAGCTTCGAGTCGAAGAGAATACCTAAGTCTCTTATGCTGTCTACACGCTCGAGGTAATAGTGACCAACTTGGTAATTATGGTCAATAGTTTTAATGTTTTTAGTGAAAGTAATTTGTTTGCATTTACTGTAACTAAGGAAGATTTTATTTTGGGTACAGAATGTATAAAACCTCTCCAAATCACGCTGGATTTGTAGACAGTCGTTGAGACACCGAACAGTAGCAAAGAATTTTATGTCATCAGCATATAAAAGGAAAGAACAGTGTTCGAAGCATTTGACTACGTCATTGATAAATAATGTAAACAGGAGTGGGCCGAGAATGGAGCCTTGGGGCACACCTGATGTTACCGCTTCCCAGTTCGAAATGCGTCCACAAACGGACACAGCTTGTTGTCTATTTTTTAAATACGAAACAAACCATCTCAGTAAGTTACCTCGAATTCCATTAAAAATAATCTTTTTTATTAAAATGAGGTGATCGACTTTGTCAAAGGCCTTTTTGAAATCACAGTAAATTGCGTCTACTTGATAGCCACAGTCCATGTTGTGAAAAAGGAAGTTTGAACATTGTAAGATTTACTTATTAATCAAAGGAAAATAACGTTATATAAAAGATCTTGTATTATTATTTATTTGTTTATTTTAAACAAGGTATTATTCATTATTTTATTTTTCCATTACTATTTTAGCAATAGCTAATAATAGAACAATTAATGTCCGACGAGGGACCGCACAACGTTTCATTATGTTACTCAGAAAGGTGCCCAATATAAATTATGAAAGTTTCCAGAATTTCTCAAGTTTTGATATTTTTTCAAACCACAGTTACTGAGATAGCAGATATGCCGGCACTATGAACTGCAAAAGTCAAAAGGAATTCTTGGATAAATAACACTCACCAAAACTTTTAAGATTTTTCTCTGTTATCTGTCTACATATTGCTATGGTATATAGAGGCTATGTACTACATTAAATAAGTCTATTTAGATGAATACAAAATGGAAAATTTGACGAGGACCAGTGTGCTTGCATCAAAAGTGGGAGCTGTTGGAGGCTAAGACAAAATACCAAGGATCAGTTGACAGGGACCGGCTTGCTTGCATCGAAGGGAGGAACTGCTGGAGGTTGCAGATTTTGCTGGATGCTGACGACGTGTATGGAGATACAAGGAGCTAAGGAAGGACACAGTTAATTTACCATCTTAATTGGAAATATACTTACCAAGGAGGAATTGGACGCAGGAAGGTTGCAGGAATGACAGCAGTGTTGGGGTTCGAGAAGGAGTGAATGTCTACCGGTGTCTTGGGGTGTAACAAGTTGGAAGGCGATTTGTTGGTGACCAGTGTTTTATAGCTGAGGTATAGGAGTTTGGATAGCAGGAGAGAGGCACACCAAGGTGAGTTGGAGCTGTTTCCAGATGGGTCAATACAAAGAGATATGCAGGAAATCTATAATAAAAAGACAATTAGAAAGGTTTATTACAATATCATTGAATACTTATCATAACATTATTGGGTCATAAAAACGTAAAGAATTTTATTATGTCATATTGATTTAAAAATGTCATTGAACACGGTATTGAATTAATAGCTGACAGCAAGCGACTTTCATAAAATATTTCAATTCAGATAAATAAAATAGCAACAAACAAACTTACTAGATTTTGGCGAACCAACCCTGAGTAAGAGCACTCATACAATTGAAATAATATTTAATATTAATTTGTAATAAATTTAAAAACTTGACATTGAAATAAATAAGCACATGAAATATTATACAATCGAGATCTCATCAATATGTATCTAATGTATGTTTCTTTAATGCTTTAAATCTTTAACTCTACATACATAAGGTTTTGCTCCTGTATGTCTCCTCATATGTTTAACTAAGCTACTGCTGTCTGATGCTTTATATGGGCAAAAAGAACATGAATAAGGTTTTTCTCCTGAATGTACCCTCAAATGTTTAACTATACTGCCCTTCTGTGATGCTTTATAGTGGCAAATAGAACATGAATACAATTTTTCACCTGTATGCTTCTTTAAATGCCTAACTAAAGTACTTCTACGTGCTGATTTATACTCACAAACAGAACATGCATAAGGTTTTTCTCCTGTATGAGTTCTAATATGAATAATTAAATGATATTTACGTATTGTTTTATACTGGCACATTGAACATGAGTAAAACCTCTTTGTATCAGTCTTCATATTTTCTACGAAATTAATCTTATCTTCTACTTCATATTCACAAACTTCAGGAGCTAACGGTTCTTCTGAGAGACTTTCACTTGCTGCACACAAAACAAATTCATCTTTTATATCAACTTCTTCATGTTTAATATTCAATTCATGGTAAGCCGCGTTGCTGATAGTGCCTTCAATATTCTCTTGCTTTACATATAAGTCTGCATCTACATTATTTTCATCCAGTTTCCCCAGTTGTTCGTGTAATATGCTCGTCCTTGCATTACGCATATACAACAATTCATGTTTCACCTCCATTTTATAACAAGAATTAAGATTTCGTTATTATTAACTGCAATATCTGAAAAAAATTAGAATGAGACATTTAGTTAGATTACGTTAAAGTATTTAACAGTATTAGGCCGATGTTAAGCATATAAAAGACGTGGATATATTTTGTGGGCGAAGCCGATTAGGTTGAGGATAGTAAATTATCCGAGTCAGTTATATGTATGTAATATCGGCCGTATATTCTTAACAGTTTTCGGAATATCTACTAAAAGTGGCCAATTTAAAGGTATGTGATTTTAATATAAATAATATAGATAAAATTGACTAGAAACGTGAGTCCCGCACATACGTTGGTAGTGTAACAACCACAGAACAATACATAATGTAGAAACAGATCATTACAATTTTGTTTTCAAACCAATTAAAACAATGCACGCAATTGAATCGTGTAGCAACAATGGTTAAATAACGGACGTAACTGTTAAATTTCAAGGGCCGTGGCTGGTATGGTTGACATTTCAATTAAGCGGACAGTACTGATACAGTACAATAACATGCCGGTATTATGAAAATTTATAAAATGTTAACAAAATATTCAATACCTGATTACTGTTTATAGAATAACATGAAATTGAAAGAAGCAACTTACATAGAAAATGACCTAGTTGCAAACGTAATGTTCCATAGCAACACAAACCACCATTATTTTACTGTTGCAGTAAATTGATTCAAACTAATTTAATTCAAAAGAACTACTCCAATACATAGGGTGTCTCACAATAGAACGTCCATAACTTACAGATTTGTTCTAGAGATTATTTTGAGCAAAACAATCCAATAACACATACTTTCAACTGCTTGTCTTTAAAATTACAGCTAATATTAAGGTTAAGCAGTCATATTTAAATTTATTCCGACGTCCCATAAAAAAATTACTGACGTGATTAAGCTCGTTACACAATGGGTTTACGTAAAACATAACGCACAAGACATAAAACTTAACGCATAATAAATTTGATCATATGACACAATAGTCACCAGTTATGTTATGGTTAACCAATCAGAAGCTAGAATTTAAAAACAATTACGTTTATTTGCTTAGACGACCTAACCTATAAAAATAATGTAATCTTCTTCGTCAAACTCGGACTCTATATTTTTAATAAATTTTTAAACCCACAAAGAGCACAACACTGAACCTGAGTGAATCGACCAAACCACGAACACAACGGAAATTGGAGGTTATAATATGAAATGCTCGAATTATTTTGATTGGTTGGGTATAAGCAATGCTACATAAAAATCCAACCTTATGGAAATTTCCAACTTTATGTTTAATGGATTATGTTTTACGTGAGCATTGTGTAAAGTCTTATAAGATTGTAGTAGCTGAAATTTTATGTTTAGTTTTTACGATTTATGTCTTATGCGTTATGTTTTACGTAAACCCATTGTGTAACGAGTTTTAATACTTATAAATCGTTAACCCATAAATTAAGATCTAATTCCATTATCAGTCAAACGGTACACAGATTTATGTACACTGTTATACAAAAATAGCGAGAGTATGGCTCATTAAGTTTGCAAATTCCACTTACGTAATAGCTATTAACATATCTAGGAATGTTATGAGTATCATAACTGCCGCAGATGTTTTGAAATCCGAGCTCGTAGAGCGAGGATTTTAAAACATCTGAGGCTGTTATGATTCATAACATCCGTGATATGTTCAATAGTTTATCGGTTGCTATATGGTTATGGTTGCCATGTAGGGTAATATTCCATTACCCTACAGATAAGTTATGACCTAGTTACCAGCCCACTTTTGTATATGTAAACAAAGGCTTAATATCCTGAAACCGGTAAAATGCATTTACAATCTACGTTAGGGTGACATTTTTGTTAGTACACATGGGAAATAACTAGACATGACAATTTGTGGTTATGAATATTTAAGGCTTGCACTGTTGTCGGCTACTTTTTGTCTCTTTTCGTAAAATGTTAATTTTAAAATTAAAATTGCAACGTCACTAAAACAGCTGTAAAAAAGTGACTTTAATCACAATTCATGCATACAACCTAATAAAAACATATGGCAGACTACTAGAAGGAGGAAACATTGTGAGTATATATATACATGGTGTTTTAAACGAAGTGTGCACTATTGCTAACTTCTTTATTATTGGACGTACGATATCGGTTAAATTAGCAAACTAGTGGAATTTTTTCTGTTGATGAGAATGGCGAAAACAGAAAAACAATTGAACATCGCCTTCTCGAGAAATTTGGAAAAGTTTACTTTTGTTAAATGGAACACCCTGTATATTTTTATATAAAACGATTGAAAATCGAGATCTAAACATAAAAGTTCATATAAGGTGCGGGCCTAAAACTGAAAATGACCGAGTTATTCCAATTATTTACTTTTAGACGAGGTGGCTGTGTATCCATAAAATAAAATTTATGTTTAAATAAACATTGTAAATAAATCTAAATAACATCATTCATTAGACAATTAAAAAACAACTTACTAAAAGAAAAAACCTATTACTAAAAAAACAATTTTATGTACATATGTCAGAAATACACAGCCACCTCGTCTAAAAGTAAGAAGTTGTAATAACTCTGTTATTGTTAGTTTTAGGCCCGCACCTTATATGAACTTTTATGTTTAGATCTCGATTTTCAATCGTTTTATATAAAAATATACAGGGTGTTCCATTTTACAAAAGTAAATTTTTCCAAATTTCTCGAGAAGGCAATGTTCAATTGTTTTTTTGTTTTCGCCATTCTAATCAACAGAAAAAATGCTACTAGTTTGCTAATTTAACCGATATCGTACGTCCAATAATAAAGAAGTTAGCAATAGTGAACACTTCGTTTAAAACAGGCTGTATATATTCCGTTAACGATCTTTTTGGTTGAAGATAGGCCATGATTGGCGATACAAGAATACAAGTAAAGTTGTTAGCCCAAAACACACTGGAGGGCGACCTGGATTGTTAAACCATATAGTGTTGGTATAAATACCTCCGTGTGCAGTACACAGATTTTTTTATAAAACTGAAATTTTTACATTGAACACAATTGTAAATTAGCAAATAGAAAAGAACTCTTATTACAAACATTACAAAATGTTTCAAGTATTCTTGAAAAAATTGTGTCAGCATATCGTCAACACGGTGTGGTATTTATTATTACTGCAATAAAAGTCCTCACATGTACAACAAGTTTAATGCTTTTAACTATAATACAACAATGAAACAACTAAGAGATTGTACAGTTCGCGTTGCCTCGGTTGATGCTGTCCGAGCACTGGTCAGTTCCGCTTCTCACTTATCTGGTTGCGCCCTCACACTGGATGTTACCACTTCCTGTGGTGAAGGTGGCGCGAAATTTAAACATAGCACGTCGCCACATCACTCTCTCCCCAGTGACGTTGGTGTGTAATGTCACGAATCGAGAAAACGAACTGGGCGACGTACAGATCTGCCAGTTCTCGTTACGGTGGCAGGTAACTGCTGTTCCTGTGGTGCCGATGACGTTGCAACAGGTAGCTGCTGGTCCTGCTGCCCACTTGGCGTTTTCGTGGGTTCGTCCCCAGTTTGCACGAGGTGGGCTGGTTTGAGGCGGTCTACAGAGATATTTAATTCTTTGTTGTTTACTCTGACTCGGTAGATTTTTTCATTGAGTCGTTGAAGGATGGGATGTGGCCCCGAGAACGGTTGCTGGAGGGGCCTCCTTACAGTGTCATCCCTCACAAAAACATGGCTGCAGGTGACTAAATCTCTGTGAACGAAAATGCCTGGTTTATGGTGATGTTGGGGTGGCATTGGCCTGAGTGCCTTCATGTGTTCTCTTAAAGTGTCCACGAACACAGTAGGGGTGGTACTTCCGGGGTGATTAACAAAAAATTCCCCCGGCAGCCGTAGGGTTGTGCCATACAGCAGCTCTGCGGGCGATGCTTGTAGATCCTCCTTGAAGGCGGTGCGCAGTCCAAGAAGGACGATGGGCAGGACTTCAACCCAGCGGTCGGTTTCATGGCACATTACTGCTTCTTTAAATGACCTGTGCCACCTCTCGATTATGCCATTTGTTTGGGGTCTGTAAGCAGCGGTTCGGCAGCGGCTTGCACCAAGTAGTTTTTGCAGTTCAAAAAAGAGTGAAGATTCAAACTGGCGTCCTTGATCAGTTGTGATTTTACATGGGCAACCAAATCTTGCAATCCAAGTAGAATGGAATGCCGTTGCTACGGCGTCGGCGGTGATGTCCACGATTGGGGTGGCTTCTGGCCACCTGGAGTAGCGGTCAATCATCGTTAAACAGTACCGATAACCTTTGGAGGATGGAAGCGGTCCAACGATATCTATATGGACATGATCGAAACGTTGACTGGCAGGGCTGAATACTTGAAGTGGGGCCACGGTGTGTCGGTGAACTTTTGAGCGCTGGCACGGTATGCACTCTCGGACCCACCTGGTGATATCCTTCAGCATGCTCGGCCACACGTATTTCATTTGGATTGCTTTTTTGGTGGCTCTGCAACCCGGATGCGACAGCTGGTGGAAGCTATCGAATATCTGTTTTCGTAGGGAGTTCGGTATGTAAGGCCGAACTGCTCGTGTTGATGTGTCACATATTACGGTCGCATCTTCTTCAGGGAAGGTAAAATTTTGCAATACTAGGGAACTATTAGAATTTTCCTGTAGGTTAATTAATTCTTCGTCCTTTTCCTGTTCTCGTGCCATTACTGTGAGACTAATTTGGGTTGGCGTACTAATTTCCTCTAACCTAGAAAGCGCGTCGGCCACTATGTTGCTCTCACCCGGAAGATAAACAATTTGAGTTGTAAATTGACCGATGTAGTCGAGGTGTCGCATCTGGCGAGGTGAGGCTTTGTCAGACTTCTGTTTAAAAGCGAATGACAGCGGTTTGTGGTCTGACCTCACTAATAGTCGTCGTCCTTCTACCATGTACTTGATTGATTCGTATATGGCTAGGAGCTCGCGATCATATGTGCTGTACCGACGTTGCGCAGGATTTAGCTTCCTCGAAAAGAAACCTAAGGGTTTCCACTCGTTGTTGACATGTTGCTCCAGGACACCTCCAATTGCGACATCCGATGCATCGGTCGCTAGCTGTAGGTGGGCATCGTCTGCGGGGTGCGCTAAGAGTGTCGCGTTTGCGAGGCTGTCCTTACAGCGCTAGAAGGCGGCTTCGCTTTCCGCTGTCCATGGCACCTCCGTCTTGTCGTTCCTTTTTGAATTGGTAAGGAAGGCGTTCAACGGAGCTTGTATCTCCGAAGCAGATTTAATAAATTTGCGATAAAAATTTATCAATCCCAGAAATCTGCGGAGTTCTTTAATAGTCTTCGGCCTGGAAAGCTCCGTGATGGCTTGGACTTTCGCAGGTAGCGGTTTACAGCCTTCTTCGCTGACAAGGTGCCCCAGGTACTGTGCTTCAGAAACTCCAAATACGCATTTAGCTGGATTGACTGCGATGCGGTACTCTTGTAGCCGTTGAAAAAGGGCTTCCAAATGCTGGCGATGTTCCACCTCGTTGGTGGAGGCGACGAGGATGTCGTCTACGTAACAAAAGCAAAAATCCAGGTCTCGAAGCACACAATCCATAAAGCGTTGAAACGTCTGCGCAGCATTTCGGTATCCAAAACCCATCACCGTGAATTCAAAGAGGCCGAAGGGTGTAATAACTGCGGATTTCGGCACATCTTCCTCGGCAATGGGAATTTGGTGGTAGGCGCGCACTAAATCGATTGTAGAAAAAACCTTTTTTCCGTATAACTTGTGCGTAAAGTCCTGCAGAATGGGTACCGGATAGCGGTCCGGGACGGTAATAGAATTTAGGCGCCGGTAATCGCCGCAGGGTCTCCATTCCCCAGGTGTCTTCTTGGGCACCAAGTGTAAAGGACTGGCCCAAGGGCTGCTAGAAGGGCGGCATATCCCCAGGTCCAGCATGTATTGACATTCTGCCTTGGCGGCGCGAAGCTTTTCCGGCGATAATCGGCGTGGCTTTTCAGCGATCGGAGGTCCGTGTGTAATAATGTGATGTAACACGGCAGTTTTTCTATTTCCATTGGCAGGCGACGCCCTGGTGATCTCGGGGAACTTGACTAGCAGTTGGTGCCACGGATCGCGGCTACTAATGGTCGTCACCGCTGTAGATGGTCCATTCGCTACTGTACCGTTGGTCGAAAGACCTGTTTTAGCATCGATGAGACGCCTTTGACGCAGGTCGACGAGTAACCCGTGATACCGTAGAAAGTCGGCGCCAATGATCGGTTTTGATACCGCGGCCACGATAAACGACCACTTAAAACTTCGTCGGAGGTTTAAGTCCAAACACAATAATTGTTCACCGAACGTCTTTATAACAGAGGCATTTGCAGCGTAAAGCACTGTGTCCGATGCGACAGCGCGTTTCATTGATTGCGTTATTGGCACTACACTGACGTCGGCGCCACTGTCTATTAAGAATCGCATCCCCGTAGATCGGTCGCATACGAAAAGGCGATTATTGACGGTGCCGTCGCCAACGGATTCGACTGGCGACGGCTGCACTAGTTTCCCGGCGGCTGAAAAGTGCACGGCGTTCGGCACTTGTTAGCTTTTGCACCGAAACGTTGGTGATAATAACAAAACTCGCGGTTTCGCGAGCGCGATCTCGAGCGATTTCTGCTGGCCTTGTTGAAGTCGTTGCCCCCGCTTCCTCGGCTTATCAGTTGATCGAGCTTGTGGGTGAGCTCCTCTACCTTCCGCTCCAATGACGCAATCGTGGGAGTAGTACCTGCGCAGTTCGTAACTGGTGCAGTGACGCCGGAACAAGATGGTAGACTCACGGCGGAAACGGAAATTGGCGGCGCGGTCCAAACTTCTGCGATCTTGTCGGCGATGGCGGCCAACTCTGCGAGCGTGGTCGCCTTAGGGCTAGCGGACAGAACCACCTGTATTTGTGACGGCAGCCTCTGCATCCAGAGAGTGCGAATAAAGTCGTTGCCGATTTTTTCTCCGGCTAAACTTTGCATTTCTCGTAGAAACTGCGATGGCTTTTTATCCCCTAAATCCAGGTCGTTTAACAATTTTCTCAGCTTCTTTTCCTCGGAATCTGAGAAAAGGGATATTAATTGCTCCTTAAGATTTTTGTATTTGTCGTTCGCAGGGGGTGTCGAAATCACGTCAGCGACTTGCTGCAAGACATTGACGTCCAGCGCGGCGATCACGGCAAAGTATTTGCTGGCATCGGATTTCACTTTCCAGTTGTGGAATTGGGCCTCTATCTGGACGAACCAAAGAACAGGGTCGGATTGCCAGAATGCGGGAATCTTCATATTCCGTACTTCCTCTACTTCGATCTCACCTTGCACGTTTTCTTCGGGCATTGTTTATTAACCCTTAACTGGTAACGTGCCGTCTGTGAGACTGCAAGCAAATTTTAATCTCAAATTTTCAGCAAAACAGTACCGCTTTTCGGCAAATGATCTGATCTAATCTTTCTCCTCTTGGTACCCCACCTATCGCATAATTATTGGTAAATTTGGGTAACTAACGCTGGAGATGTGTTTTATTTTTAGTTCAGTACAGTCTGTGAGACGGCACGTTACGGTTTACGTGAGAATTGTTTTTCATTGGTAGGCATGGCAGGCCCTGTGAATTACAATATTTCTTTAAGTTTTTTTTACAAATGCATTGTTTTACTTATTATTAATCGTAAAATAAATAAAGTAAGTTTTTTTTGTTATCTTGGTCTGGTAAAAAGTACATTACCAATTTGTGTTTAAGTTACAAATTATCTTATTATTTTTTCTTTACATTAAATTTTCGGTTATTTTAAATAAAATTATTACTAAAACATATATGCCTAACAAACCTCTATATATATATATTTAAAAAATAATTAAAACAGTTTAATTTTTTTCTCCTCAAAGGTGACGGTTTACGTGAGAATTTTTTGCCACTTGTATGCATGGCAGGCCCTGTGAATTACAATATTTCTTTAAGTTTTTTTTTACAAATGCATTGTTTTGCTTATTATTAATCGTAAAATAAATAAAATTACTTTTGATCAAAAGTTTTCCTTTGTTATCTTGGTCTGGTAAAAAGTACATTGTCAATTTGTGTTCAAGTTGAAAATTATTTTATTATTTTTTCTTTACATTAAGTTTTCGGTTATTTTAAATAAAATTATTACTAACTAATATATGCCTAACAAACCTCTATATATATATTTAAACAAATAATTAAAACAGTATAATTTTTTTCGCTTCAAAGGTGTGCCAGTCTCACAGACTGCACGTTACCAGTTGTGCTACAAAATTTCACGTTACCAGTTAAGGGTTAAAAACTAAAACTCGCGTAACTAAAAATCACGTCGGCGGTCACCACTGTGGTATTTATTATTACTGCAATAAAAGTCCTCACATGTACAACAAGTTTAATGCTTTTAACTATAATACAACAATGAAACAACTAAGAGATTGTACAGTTCGCGTTGCCTCGGTTGATGCTGTCCGAGCACTGGTCAGTTCCGCTTCTCACTTATCTGGTTGCGCCCTCACACTGGATGTTACCACTTCCTGTGGTGAAGGTGGCGCGAAATTTAAACATAGCACGTCGCCACAACGGAATCAGAAATGTGCAAATTGGATGCAATTACTGACAATTTAATAGAACCATTAATTATTTCTGTTGGTGCTGATAGTGCCACCAGTTCTGAGAATTGGGATGATGATTAACACCATTTATTTTTAAATTTATTTAAATGTGATTTTACTGTAGCAAATTCGCACCAACAGAATTCCGATACATTTGCACACACTCAAACCTAGAGACTATTTTAGTAATTTTCATTTCTCTACTTTCAATTGTGGTGACACTGTTGTGCAAAATGCAGATTTCTAGATTTTTGTTTGCTGCGATAGTCAGTAACTGCTTTGTGGCAATATAATATTTATTTAGCAGTACCTACAGCCCATCCAGGTTCTTAGCTTTTGAGTACAACAAATTACTTTTAGGTTAGAGACACATTCATGTTAGGTCTATGATATTTATACGTTAAGCAGAATCTTACAATTTCTTTGTTGAAGGTATAGCATTCAACAAAAGGGAACTTATTGCACCTATAACAATGGACGTGAAGAATGAATTTGTTGATTATAATTTATATGATGCAATGGCAAGCAAATTCCACGAACCACTGAAATTCGAAAAGTGTGAAGTATTTGAAAATGTTAACATAAAGCAAGAGATTGTTCATGGCACATTTGATAATGCCATTAATTATGGATGTAATATTAAGCAGAAGGAAACTACTATTAAAGATGAACATAGCATATGTGCAGCAGGTAAAAGCCCTTTAGAGAAATCCTTTGTTTGCAAAGTGTGCGAGTACAAAACCGCATGGAAGGCCAGCTTGATCAAACATTTGAGGACACACACAGGAGAAAAACCTTATTCTTGTTCTGTTTGCGAATATAAAACTGCAATCAAAGGTAGCTTAGATAAACATATGAAGATACATACTGGCGAAAAACCTTATTCATGTTCGATGTGTGATTATAAAGCGGCAAGAAAAATTAATTTAGTTGAACACATGAGAACGCACACTGGAGAAAAACCTTATTATTGTTTAATTTGTGGTTATAAAGCAGCACAGAGAAGTACATTAGTTGAACATATGAGATCTCACACAGGAGATAAACCTTATTCGTGTTCCATGTGCAACTACAAAGCAGGACTGAAAGGTAATTTAGCCGACCATATGAGGAAGCATACACGAGAAAAGCCCTATTCTTGTTCTATGTGTGAATTTAAAGCAGGACATCGAGGTAGCTTAATTAAACATATGAAGACTCATTGTGGAGAAAAACCATTTTCTTGTTCACTTTGCGAGTATAAAGCAGCACAGAAAAGTAACTTAGTTGCACATATGAGAACACACACAGGAGAAAAACCTTATGCTTGTTCTATTTGTCAATTTAAATCAACACAAAAACATAGTTTACTCAGGCATATGAATCGACATTTGAGAAAAAAAAGTTATGATTAATATGTAAGAATATGACACTATTATATCGTCAGTTCTATAAAATAGCATTACTAAAGTAGTAGGTAGTACATTAGATCCGGTGAGTATGAAATACAAATGTTTTTTAAGAAACTAACTGAACAGGTGTATGTACTTAAAATTGGAATTTGCAATTCAGTTAAGCATTTTTAAATTGCAGTAAAGACATATAATAATATAGAAAACGTTTGCGATGGTAGAAAGAAAAGTTAGCGGGTAGCGCTCCGGAGGCTGTTCTCCACGACGATGGACTGACATAATAAAAGAAATTACTGGTAGCCAGGTCCACGAGGTGGTCCATGCAGCAAAGGATAGAAAACAATGGCGGACAATAATATCAGAGGTAGTCACCACACCCCTAGCAAGGGGTACGGATTGTAAAGGAGGAGCAATATAGAAAACAAATTATAGAATTCTATTATATTTGTAAAAGTTAACAGTTGCAAAAGAAAGTTGGAAGATTACGATGATGTCTGCATATCACAACAGTATTATACAATTGTGTCTTCAAGAAGATGCCTGTTAAATTTCTGTAGGCTACTGTATAGCTTTAAACTGTTTTTTGTTTGTGTATAAAACCAGAGTAGCTCTGCGAGTACATGCTAATCTATCAAGAAGATTGCTAGACATAACACTGGAGTTCATGGTTAAAAACAAACTGAAACTGCTTTAATAAAATAAATTTATTTATTGTGGTGTTTAATTTCATCGTATCCCCAATGAAAATACTTTTTTAAAAATCATTTTACGCTAACAGAACTCACTATGAATGGTCATAAGCAGTTTTTCTTTATTAGATGTTTGTGTTGTAATGATAATGATCGCTACAGATGTTATTGTTATTCTGTTACTAGAATAATGCCTATCGTCAGCCATATGAAATACTGGAGAAGATAAAGGTTAAAAATGCAGCAGTATATTTACATCTTATAACAATTAAAGGTTTTTTTTACACTTAACGTTTATCGACTTACATTAATTTCCTTCGAATCTCAAAACGGTTGTTAAAAAAATCTGGTGTGATTGAAAATAAAGTAAAACTACCCCCTACTAAAATGTTTAGAATAAAAGAGTAAAAGAGGCCCAGACCCAGGGCCCCCGTAAGGGCTATTGGCGCCTGTGTGCAAAAAAGGATTTTGGCGCCCCTTAAGGCATTTTGGATCATGTTTTTTTATTTATTTTTTAGGTAGGTAGGTGCTTGAAATAAAAAGCAAAAAACTGAAATTTAGATGTTATATTTATTTGTAGACTAAAATATCAAAATGAAACAAACAGAATAAAATCATAACAAAATAAATTAAAATTAATTCTTGTTCACACCCATTTGAAAGCATTTACTTAACTAATGGGGTACAGACACGTTGTTTATAAATACTAGAAAATAACCCAAAACTAAAAATCTATTTTTTTTTAGGAACAAATAACAGAAATATTGCCTAATGTCTACATATATATAAGTACTACTTTCTACTTATACTTAGATATTTTAAAAAATATGCAGATACTTCTGATAACAAATACCTAGGTAACTTCGTTATAAAATCAAAAATGATAGCTAGGTACAATAGAAAAATAAAAAATAGCTATTGTAGTAGCGATATTTTCCGAGACTTTGCTGTTGCAAATTCATTAATTACATCGCTAAAATTTATACCATCAAAAATTTCTTGTTCAATTGCTAATATTGCTAGCCCAGACAATCTTTCTTGAAGCATTGTCGATCTTAAATAATTTTTAATGATTTTTAACTTTGAAAAAGATCGCTCGCCAGAAGCTACAGATACAGGCAATGTCAGAAGAATTCTTAGTGAAATGCTTACGTTTGGAAGGGTGGAGATTAAATTGTTTTCAAATATATATTGTAAAATACTTAAGGGGTCAGTATCATCAAAGTAATGAAAACAACTTTAACGCTTTAATTTCATTAAACAAATCATTGGAGTCTATATCCTTATTATCCTGATCTGTCAGTCGTTCTTCAAGAACAGAACAACGTTTTAAAAGATCGCTGTCACTTAATTTGAATATGTCGCTAAAAAATCCGAAAATATTATCATACTCATTTAATAAGTCAAATCGGTTTTTTAGAGAGCTTAAAGTTTGATCTATAATTTTTAAGAAAAACTAATTTTAAAGGCGGTTTTGGATCATGAAGGGTCTCATCTCGGTGTTCATAGTCAAACAGTTTTGGTTTAAATTTCCTCCTGACCGTTGGTAACGGTGGAAAGTCTTCTTCAATTTCGAGAGAGAGTGCTACTTCTTTCGCTTGTACAAGAATTTCTTGAAATGATTGGTCAGATCTATATTGCTGGAAGTGATCAACTAAATTTTTTAGGTAGGTTTGGCATACTTTAATATTAATTGTAGCACTTTGGATTTGTTTGCTGACAATATTTATATGAAATAAAACGTCATGCCAAATAATAATTCCACAAATAAATTGAAAATTTTGTACCGACGTTAAGAGGGAGCTTGCTTTATGTCTTGCATCAATGCGAAAGGAATTATCTTTAGCTACTTCTAGGAGACGTTCGCAAACCTTAATTAAATAAAGTTTAAGGGCTTTATTGCATCAATTCTGCTGGACCATCTTGTCTCACTTAGAGGCTTTAAACTTAACCCTGGGACATTTTTTCTCATATCATCCCAGCTTTTTGTGGATGACGAAAAAAAATTATATAACTCTTGCACAAGATTAAAAAAGTTTATTGTAGCATCTGACACCTTAGAAACGATTTTTTTTAAACCTAGGAAAATTTCGATAAGCAGAGGGAAAAATATAATAAGATAACTCGGAATGTATCGCCTATTAACATTTAACATTTAACCTCTAAATTTACAGGTATGACACAGACAAATGATCGCACAAAAACCCAACGTAATTAAATTCAAAATTATCAACAATCAATAAATTTCGTGAGAGGTAAATATGCAATGTAATTATTGGAATCAAGTAGTCTGGGCTAACCTGTATTACGTCACAGCAAAGGGACAAGTTATCTGGCAATTGTTTCGTTTCCTCGTTTGGTATCCAAATTATCTGGAAGATGCCTGGGGCTGGAAAACTCGCTCTGGACCTCGCAAAATATCGATTCTTGATGCTGCTCAAAGCTGATGGACCCTCTCAACTGCTTTCCTGTTGATATTTACCTTGAACGAGGAGCCTCGTTGCTGGTTTACAAAATCATAGGACTCCACGGCTCTTATTAATCTTCTGAAGGCTTTCTGCTACTGCTTTCTGCACATAGGGCTCAAGGAAAGTCTCCTCCAGACATAGCACACAAAATTCAGCCTGCTGCTAACCCGGAACTCGTTGAAAATTGGCCTCCATGTTGGACCCACTTGGACAAACTTTACAGAGCAATTCCCTCTTAACTGGGATTCAATAACACGATGAAATTCTACACACAGGCGCTCTGTGGACTGGTGATTAATTAATTAATTGTTGGAGTCACACAAATACTTTTATATTAAAAAAAATACAATTTTTTACGAGAGAAATTTGCACACACAAAATGATCGAACATCACGTATCTTAGCAAGTAATTACAACTGTTTTAGAAGTAAGTTTTGTACAATTATTTTACTTAGAAACTAAACTGTTTTCGATAATTGTCAGTTCGTAACACTTTATAACCTTTAGTCTCTGCTTTTTACACTTCACAATTTTATTAGCACTGCACTATTGTTTTTGTACTAACGTAAATGGCATTTTCATGCTCTTTGTATTTTATGCTTCCTTTACACCGCTTTTACTTCCTTTTACAATAAAGGAAGTATTGGATTCACCCCAAAAATTTGAAATTGAGTTTTCAATAGATCTTCACGTCCCCTAAACCCAAAAAACATGTTTTTGTTCATTGGTCTGTCTGTCTGTCTGTGTGTCTGTCTGTCTGTGTGTCTGTCTGTGAACAGAATATCTCAAAAACGGAAAGAGGTATGGCGTTGAAACTTCATATATAAGTTTTGTGTACTATGTAAATGAGACAGCAAGCTTTTGAAGAAAATCACATAACCGGAAGTAGGTGTTTACCCTTTTGATTTCTCAGTTTTTTTCGATTTTTTCAAAAACGGCTCTAACGAATTTTTTTAAACTTTACATTTTTATTACATTTTTAATGTGTAATTATGCGAGATAGGTGATTTTCCAGTTCAATACTTCTAAAATGTGTTTCTTTTGTTTTTTTTTTCTATTTTTTTATTAACTCCTATTTTAAATAGAACACCCGGTATATTATTACATTTTTGAATTCAGCTTAAAATTCTAGAGAAAATTTGTCTCTTGAACTAACACTCTTATTTTGTACCGTTTTTGTAAAATTTTTAATTTTTGAAAATTTTTGACAAATGCTTAAAAATTTAAAATCAAATTTTTGGCTAATTATAAGATCACTGTAAAAGGAAGTTATGTGCTTGTATCACACCAGATTTTTAACTTTCAGCTGCGTTACCGTTTGTTGGCATTATAACTTTAACTCTAACGCTGCATATAGGTAACTTTCGTACGTCTCAAAACATCTCTATATCTTATTAAATTCACATTCTTGTCTTGACTTTATAATATTAAGTCTGTCAGTCCACATAAATCAAGAGCATTTGCTATAACGAACACAATTTATGAAAATTAAGTTAAACGTAACCTTTTCGACACTGCTAACTGCAATGCTAACCTCTGTTAATCAAATTATAGCTACTGCTAATCATATATTGTGCATTTAGTAGTTTATAACAATTACTTCTTTCCACGTACTTAATCGTTTCGACTTTGATATTATCTTGCCGGGCCGCCTTGCCGCTTTTTAACCTTTCTATATCATTCTCCACTTCTGGTATTGTTATTTCATTATGTACTTCCAAATATTCCAAATCGCCCTCGCTGTTTTCGTTGATTGTCTCTAGCCTTACCTCTTAAATTTTCGAGAGAAGTATTGGTGCCATTTTTCCACTATTAATTTATCTTAGGTTTAACAAACTTCCATCGCTGTCCTCGATATAATTAACTCCACTATTTTAATCTTTCTTTAAGTTGTTTAACGTTCGCTGTAGGAGTTTTGCATTTCCTTGACTATTTCCTTCCATTTTAGGCCCGAATTCATCCCAACTTTCCGTTTTGGTTTTATTCGCATTCTTTTAACTAATGTTCTTTGCTTCTTATACGTGCCATGATTGTCCTTATTCTTATCCGAAAGGTATGCATTCCACAACTTCTTTTTCTTTGTAATTTTTTCCTTGACCCGATATTCCCACCAGGCAATGCTTTTTTTTGCTCTTTGCTTAGTTTTAACGCACACTTCTTCGGCTGCTTTGCATACAGCCGTCTTAAAGGTTCCTCACAGGATTTCTAAGTCCTCCATTCCTTCCCACCCTGTTTTATTAATCTCATGAGCAACTGTCTTGGTGTATTCTAATTTACAGTCGTTCTGTAATAATTTATAAGCTTTGATACTCGGATAATTATATTTGTTATTTTTTAATTTTGAGGTTATCGGCACAAGGCTCTTTATCTTAATTTTCACCAAAAAGTATTCACTCCCAATTTCCATGCCTCTCAACACTCTTAGATCGTGAATTTCCTTGTTACACTCATTTTGTATTAGTGCCAGACCTACAATTGATTTTTCGTTTCTACTATCCATAAGTCGAGTATATGTGTGGATGTTTTTATATCTAAAGTGGTTATTACTTACAACCAAATTGTTAGTCAAGCAAAACTCTATAGATCGTCGGCCATTATTATTGACCTCTGCTTCCCCATGTGAGCCAACAGAGTGTCCAGGTTCCTTTTTCTCCCGACCCTTCCATTGAAATACGTAATAATCACAAGCTTGTTGTCTATCAGTTCTCTTTCTTTTTATAGGAATTCTCAGAATAGGTTTTTGATATTCTTCACCTCGTTTTCAGATGGACCGTGCCCTACTAATATTGAAAGTTTATCACACCCTTTTCTACGCATGTCCATTCGCAATACTCTCTCATTAATACATTTACCAATTTAATAAGTGTTTCATAAATTCCCTATTGATTAGTATTCCTACTCCCGCTCTCGCTCTCTCACATATTTTCACTCCACTATATATCAATATATGATTATTTCTAATTTTTAGACATCCTTGATCTCTCTTTTTTGTTTTCGTAAGACCTAGGAATTTAAATTTATATTTCTCAAGTTCTTCGATTAGTTCATCTTTTTGCCATTTAATCCCTGAACATTCCATACAGCCACTTTTCACGTTCTTTTCTTGTTTCTTTTAGGCTTGTCTGACCAATCCAGTGAAGAGCACAAGCTGTACGATTTTCCTCGCAATACTCTTCACGAGAACACGTAACCCAGCTGTCATGAATAATATAAAACCAGCGATACTAAACCAAAACGTGGTGAAACGTGTCTTTATGTAGTTGATTGTGGCTAAGAATCGTGAACAATACTGCCACTCTAAGGTAGGTATAATAAAAAAACTAAGCTAATCACTAAAGCTCAAAGTGAACACATCATTGTGGCGACAAATTCCGGGAAGTCTCTCTACCATCGGCCAGAAATTCAACAGCGCCAACCATACGTAAAAAACACTTAAAATATAACGCCAGCTACATCAATGGTATTTCAAAGTTTGGGAGTTTATACGATCCGAACACGTGAGCGTAATGCGACGAAGGTACCCGGGGGATATATAGCAGAATCAGCGTTTCTGAAGTAGGTACCTAGCTTTCCGGTCTTGGGGTTCCTGCGGAGAAGCTGTCCAAACAAATCGTCAAGGTTGGGTGAAGCAGGCATTTCTCCAGTTGTCGCACGAGGAAACAAAACAGGTAGCTTAGTCCCGGGAGCAGTTAAAGTAATCGAGAGATTTAGAACTGCTTATGAGTTGGTTCTCAATGTGTTCTACAAGGTGTCCAGGAGGAGATATACGCAAAGCGAGGCAGTAAGAGTTACTAAAAGATCTGAAATTGCACAATATCGAAGACGATGTGCAGCACAGGAGTTTGAAGGTGGCCAGGAGTGAGTAATTGCACAGAAATAAAGTTGTTACCTAACATAACTAGATTGATTTCAGCAATTTCACACATAATTCCTTAAGTCTGAGCGACAATTTTCATAATAATCCAGGAATTATTCATCAACATAAAGCAAACATCCCAAAATCATATGCACATCAAGGAACAATCTTACACGATCAGCGCCATCAAATGCCGCCGGTAATCATTCTGACAACCTATTTTCAAAATTACTTAGAATCCCCCCAGAGCTTCACGGATTTTCCAAAAATACATACAGAAAATTAAAATGTGGCTAGGCAACCAATCATACAGTAAAAAATTGCTGGCAACTCAAGACACTTCTTCGGAATCAACTTAATTTTATTAATGCAAAAATAGCATGTAAAACTTTGCAAAATAAATTACTTTTTGTGAAATAAATCAGAAATGCAGTTTCATGTCTGACCCAAAGTCCTTTCATGTAAAACAATATTTTGCAGCTACTCAATCGATAGAGCTGAATATTTTGTAAAACGTTTGCCAATAGTAAAAGTAAAATTATGATGAAGTTAAACAAGTAACGGCAATTCTATATCTTACAGTAAGAGAAACAGTTCCTCACCAATACATGCGCTTGGAAAATTAAAACCGCCCTTGACAATTCGCACTTCTTGGAAACAATCTTAAGTTCCCATAAAATATTGTTTTCAAACATCAGTAAAATGTGCTAGCGGCCTTCGCTACTTCAGGCAGGGTACACTGATCGGTTTCTAAATCTAATATACTAAAGGCTGGAATGAATAAATAATATTTACTTAAGAAACTTGACATAATTGCAAAATATACTTACAAATTCTCTCAAAATGAAATCGGGTTGACAAACGAATATTGAAGATTTATTTCGGATCTTGTTCACAACTTTGTTTATAGTGAAGTTATAGCAACGCTCTAAAAAGCAAACTCCATTTATCAGTATACCCAATTTTCTAGCTTAAAATAATTCCTGCTTTTTTAAATATTTCTTAAACAATTTGTTATTAACGTATGAAGAAAAATACTATATGTTATTCGAAGCAAAATTATCCTTATCTGGCTCGGTGCTCGACAAATATAAGCCGTCCAGCCACGCCACATAAAGTATAACTTTTACTCCTAATAATATAATTTATTCTACTATTGTTTCACAGAAATAATTCAACTGATAGATAGTACAAATAACTTAGGTACCTTTGTCCAGTAATGGGATTTTTAAGGGAAGTCTTTACAAACTTGTTATAATATTTACAAACGTTGGTGATACTAGATACAAACAACGTTAGAATGTCAAGTCGAGGTACTAAAACATTAATAGCCAGTTAAATCAGTTTTGTGATTGTCACTTCCGTAACAAAATCTGTAATAGTAATAAAATACTAGAATAATAACACTGTATGTAGAAACCATCCAAATGTTATCTGCTTCCGTTTTCATTACGCTGTCCCTGTACATCTTTGACATTAATTGCCGTCCCTGGATGATGTCTCGATACGAGACCGCTTTTCCATCAGATCTGGGAATGGCCCTTTCCATCCCACTAGATAAAAGTTTGGAAGCTGGAGCCTCTCAAACTTCGCTACGCCTCTTCACTTCACAAAATATTAAGCAGAGTATCTTCATGCACCTGAATTCAGTTACAAAATCTTAAAACGATTTGAATTATTGCATCTTGAACTCTTTGATAATGGTAGGTATGGATGGAAACTCTCCCATCGTAAGTGACAACACACTAGGTTATAGTAAGATAATGGTGTACCTATTGGTGGATAATACACTTGATTTCTGGATATTCCGTACGCATAGAAGTTCTCCGCACACTTAATTCCAGATCTTCTACAATTTTTTTAATTTGATCTTCATTGTTTTTGGGTATACGAACAATACCTTCGCCAGTCGTATACCTTGGCTTGAATGCCCCGTGATCTTCTAATTGCCTATATAAATTAGTGAAAACTTTACGTGTAGGTCTTCTTCTGTTAGGATACCTTCTTCTGCATTATTCCCTCGCTGCTAAAGCATTACCCATACACCAACCATACACATACACAATATCTGCGTATTTCGCGTTCGAAAATAATCTAGGCGTTGAAATTAGCGATGTTAAAAAACTTTTTAGTATAACAACTGTAGTTATTTAACTTTTAATAATTTGACAGTTAAACTGAAAACAATAGTATTGTTTGTCAACACTAACGTTCAATTGTTATGAAAAAGAAATAGCATACATAGCCCACGTAATGTTGGCCCGAAAAATTATAAAATCAAGAATAACTCGTTAACGGTTGGGTTTAGGATAGATCCAAACTTTTTGGCTCTAAATGAGTTGCACAACTGTTAGGAATATAAAACAATAGTTACGCACATAAGGAGTATATTTACTATGTGCATTTGTTAGGAAATGTCGAAATATTTTCAGCAGTAACTTAGGGTAGAGCAGGCAACCCAAATATCTGGTAAATAGAGTTGCATAATATACTGCTGTATTCTGACTAAAATTCTTCAGTTATGTAGTAAATATATTTATCAATTTAAAATAAACCAATCACTCACGTTTAAGGACGTAGATGACATAGTGTTTGCATTATTTCTATTTACATTTGAAGCAATACAGTCATCGATACAAATAAATACATTACCTACCTGAAGTTCCCTTACACTCCTCAGTTTAAAAGAGAAAAATTAAAAAGCAGTTCAAAAATAAACCTGAACAATTTGTTGTTCTAAATTTACCATTTTTCAAGAGTATATAAATTTAATTACGTTTGTTGGTAGTTGATCAAAAATATTAATTTTTTAGGTACATTGGTACAGAAATGCCTTTCCAATGTGTATTTAACATTTTAATTATTGATGAATTCTTAGTTAAGTCAGCAATATATGTATGTAGAAAAGATTTCAAAACCGCCGCATATTTAATAAATAGTTTATATAAAAGTTGTACCGTCTACAATTCTATGTTATAAAATGTTTTCCAATATAGATGCAAATTTACCATCGTAATCTTATCTGTCGATAACACAATACATACTGTAAATTTAATTTTTAGTGTTGGGAGCTTCAACCCAACTAATTATAGTTCTCAATTGATATTCATAGGAAATGTTAAAAATACAATATAAATAATACATTAAAAAAACAGTTACAGGGCACATATATCATATTTAAAAATAAGGTACTCCTTATCAGCTATAAACGGTTCCATAAGGTTATAAGGGAGATTCAAGGAATTATTAAAGGCATCTTTGTCACTTGTCATTCCACGGCACAAAGAATCGATAATCAACTTCCTCCCGCTGTTGGTCTGATCCATAAACTCAATTTCAAACTTGTACTCTGGTGGCGCATCTGGGTCTAAACCAATGTGCTGAAAAGCCCACGAAACGGGACCGCCAAACTTTGAACTGTGTTTGCAACATACCTTGAACAGTTGCTCTTTACAACTCATAATATGGAAATCGGTCGTAACAGAAGAACGCAAATGCCGGTACATCATTTGCTTCACAACCATCCAAGTCGAACGGGGATGTTTTTCATGAACATGAGCGGAACAGCTTTCAACGGTATCCCTCCAGCTGCAGTTTTCAGATTCGCTCAGTGGGCAGAGAATCGTTTTAGAAAATCATTTTTTGTGGTGGTCGCCGATGCTACTGGAATTTCCAACGAAATTACACCCAAAGCCGCTGTTTTTGCAAGGATAAGTTATGTGGGTGGTTAGATTCTCCAGAATGAAGTTTCGTGTACTCCCGAAAGGAATTCTGCAGACCGAACAAATAGTCAAATTTGTTTTGCACTCACCACAAATGCTGTGGCCGTTTTGGCAAACGAATATAGGAGGCACCATAAATTCCAGGCAGACAGGACACTCCAGTTCTTTTAGAATGTTCAGGTCAATGTTTGCACTCTTGGAGGCTGTGGGCTTGGATGCTGTGGGCTTAGACACTCCCGTTATGTAGATATTGCAAATTACTTTAGACGACTTTAATATGGTTTTTATGGAGCTCATGCTTAACTCCAAAGCTTTACTTTTGTCAAATTTCCATGTTTCGTTAGACGCGACGGGATTTTTAAATATCAATGTGTTGCTGTCTTCAGGATCCTTCACCTCCAATCTGAAACTGAAGGAACCCTCCTGCTTCGCAACACATTTTACGCCAACCCAAGCCTTTCCCTCGTGCGCGTCTGTCATCAGATGTATCAGGAAGAGATTGGTATTCACCTCCATCAGCTTGATGTCCTCGCTGCTCGCATGGAGAATAAGGTTAAACTGGTTAGCCTGTAACACGAGGTGAGGGTGATTTGTTGTAAAATGTGTTAGCAGACTTTTCGAGTCGCCTTCCCATTTACACCTTTCCAAGTAAATCAAAGGGCATTCGAAGGAACGATGGTCGCACGATTTTTCGTGGCTTTCCACAGACGCCCACTCCAACTCCTTCTCGGTGCATCCTTTGCTGACATACCGGCAGGGAAAAAGCAGCACTTTGGCGACGGTTTCGAAGGCTCTCGCTCGGTAGTTTAATAATGCGTTGCTGGAGCAGCGACCACACGCAAGGTTATGTTTGTTTACATACACGATCGGCGGCACTGACAGGTACAACGAACAAATAGAGCATTTTAATTCGTCTAAAATACTTTCAGGCACAACTACGTGCTTAAGCAATGCCATCTTGAATGTAACTGTTGTGCTGTTAGTTCAGTATAAGTGCAGTAGCGTTATCGGGCAAGATAGTATTATCTCGTCTGTTTCAAGCGTTGTAGAAATTGTAGCTATTGCATTGGTTTGATTTCACGATCTATATGACAATGCTACAATATAGGGGAAGACCCTTGTTTTATAAAATATCTATTGCGTCAAACACGCAATGAACTGTTATTCTATGGGGGATTCCTCTTTATCTTAAAGCTGTTGATGAATCAATACATTCTTTGATGATAATATTTAGGCGAGTACTTCCTAGAATTAAAAAAATTTACTAAAAGTAGGGACTTTTTAAAATTATCAGGAGACGTCATTAACAACATTTACAAATTTTGTTCTTAGTTATTCGTTGCTCATAAAAATATGAATCTTAAGAAAATAACGTTAATTAAATTTTTTGTAATGATTTTGGTTTTAAGCAACCACATGTATTTGCAGACTCGTAGCTTAATTTCTACTGAAATATTTCTAGTTACAAACATAAAAATTAGGCAAACATCAATTAGAACAGATAAATCTAATGCGAACTTATTTACAAGAGAAATTGTTTCCATTACAAAAACCCAAACATCGAATTAATTGTAATTCTAAATCATCGACATTTACAATTACTTGCTACTATAATAATTGTGATTTGCAAATGTCATAACAAACAATTATAAACTTATCTTTCAGCCTTTAAACTTGAAAAGCATCTTCTAACATTATCAGGTGTTACTGGAGAATATTTAAACAGAAACTTATATACCTAAACCCCTAACCAAAAGTAACTAAAGCGTCACTAAAGACTTCGTTGCTGTCGTAGTGGATGTGTCTCGGAAATGACGCCTCGAGTTTTAGACCAGAAAATATGTGTTTGATGCCAACGGTCACAAAAATCTAGCGCCGACTTCACTGTGACTCCCAATCCAGCTTTGGCAACCGTGAAGTTCTATTACCCCTTTTAAATGAGGCGAAGCCCATGCCCCTGCAGTGGGGATATAATAACAAGGTTGACGAAGATGACGAGTGTAATTAGAAGTTGGCTTTGCTCGTGTTACACATCTCAAAATAAGTCTTGATTTGGGCAACGTAAACAGTCAAGAAACACAGTTAACAGGACAGTCACTCCTTTCACAGCTATAGGCTTTTTTTGTGCCTATCACTCAAGAAGCGCATGCCGATTAACTACAACTATAACCTTGTCCAACAAAGCTACTTACCAAAACAGGGGCAAAAATACTTTTTAAATGGCCTATGTGGAAGAAAATTATTGTGGAAATCTAGGAAGAGTTAACTTGTTAGGATTTAACAAATAATGGTGAATTTATTAACTTTTGTATGCGAGGATCTCTGTATTTCACATTAATATCATATGATTTTCCTTTGATAACGTTTATCTAATATTGTCTGTGATCCAAGTTGCTGCGTATCGAACAAACAGGTGTCAACTTCAGTATACAATATACCATAAAGATCAGAGTGATAACTCTAAATATAAGAAGCCGAAGTTTATCCACAGATTTGAAACATACATACATACATAATGGGTCCTCTGTTACCTTATAGTGTCGAGGTGTCGTAGCCATAATTCGTCTAACAAGACGGTCTTGTGCACTCATTACTGTTCTTCTCCATTCCACCCCTTTCTTTTTCAGCGTTTTGCCAACTTCCCCATTCCAACTTCTACTTACTCTACCTCTTCTCTTTTTCTTATCAATATCAGCCCCCCATATCACTTTAACCTTCTTGGTCTGACTCATTCTGACCATATGGCCGAACCACATAGGCTGTTCAATTGTTGTTAATACGAATTTTGTATGAAGCCACCATCGTATTACGCTATTATTAATAGTCTCTTATATTTCCTCGCGTTGCCACGCTTTTAAGTATCGCATTTCACTTTTGTCTCTATCACTAAGTGTCCACCTCTCACACCCGTAAATTAACGTCGGTACGTATACACTTTGAAAAATTCTTACCTTTATCGTCATAGATACTTCCTTTTTCCTAATAAAGACTTTTTCCCGCTGTCGATCATGTAAGTCAGCCTTAGTAACAAAACTTGTAAGTCGGCGATAATATTTGTTTGCTGCTTTCCCTTGACAACGGAACTTAATATTATTATTAAGTTTCTAGGATAATAAAATTAACAACGCAAGATGCAGACTTAAACGTTTTGTTTATAATTGCAAGTGTTTATATGACGTGTGATACTCACAGGTAACACAAATCACGAAAAATAATCCTGGTGACAAACAAAACGATTTTTTTTAAAATCTAGGATAATTCTGGGCTAACCTGTATTACTTCACACCAAAGGGACAAGTTATCTGGCAATTGTTTCGTTTCCTCGTTTGGTATCCAAATTATCTGGAAGAATCCTGGGGCTGGAAAACTCGCTCTGGACCTCGCAAAATATCGATTCTTCAAAGCTGATGGACCCTCGCAACTGCTTTCCTGTTGAAATTTACCTTGAACGAGGAGCTTCGTTGCTGGTTTACAAAATCATAGGGCTCCACGGCTCTTATTAATCTTCTGAAGTCTTTCTGCTACTGCTTTCGGCACATAGGGCTCAAGGAAAGACATAGCACACAAAATTCAGCCGGCTGCTAACCCGGAACTCCTTTAAAATTGGCCTCGATGTTGAACCCACTTGGACAAACTTTACAGAGCAATTCCCTTTTAACTGGGATTCAATAACACGATGAAATTCTACACACAGGCGCTCTGCGGAGTGGTGATTAATTAAAACAGCTTTTGGACTCACACAAATACTTTTATATTAAAAAATACAACTTTTTACGCGACAAATTTGCACACACAAAATTCTAACGTAGATGGCATTTTCATGGTCTTTGCATTTTATACTTCCTTTACAACGCTTATTACCTTTCAGTTGCGTTACCGTTTGTTGACATTATAACTTTAACTCTAACACTGCATATAACTTTCGTACGTCTCGAAATATCTCTATATATGATTAAATTCACATTCTTGTCTTGACTTTATAATATTAACTCTGTCAGTCAACATAAATCAAGAGCATTTGCCATAACGAACACAATGTATGAAAATTAAGTTATACGTAACCCTTTCGACACTGCTTTATCTAATGCTAACCTCTGTTAATCAAATTATAGCTACTGCTAATCATATATTGTGCATTTAGTAGTTTATAACAATTACTTTAACGTTGCAATAAAAACAATATCAATTCTGGGCTAATTTGAATTTTTCTTTCATTTTCGTGTCTCAGTTATGCAACCAGAATTGCTGTGGGCATTAAACCATTACGATACTTGTTGCAGTTTATTTATTACTATTCGTGCAGCTTTGAATTTTCTTTTTGCATGATTTGTATATCTCGTCCATAAATACTATAAACAGAAGTGGGCTTACAACCCCTCCTTGTCTAACGCCCATTGTTATAATAAATTCTTTCAAGCTAATGTGTCCGCACTGTGTTCCTGGTTGTCCTCTAGATAATTTTAATTGCTCTCACCAACACTTTATCTACTCCCCTGTTATATAAGATTTCCCATATTATATTTCCGGGCACACACTATCGCAGGCTTTACTTAGGTCTATAAAATACAAATACAGTGTGTTGTTATGGGCTATTACATTTTCTACTAGCTGTCTTAAGCTAAATATGAGGTCAGTAGTTCCCCTTTCAGGCTTAAAGCCGCATTGATTATCATTAATTGATATCTCGAGTTTTTGGCTAAGCTTATTCTCTAATATTATTTTGTACACAACGCTTAATATCGAAATTCCTCTATTATTTGTACACCTTCTAGCATATTCATTCTTATGTGTAGGTATTATTATTGCAACAGTCCCTTGGTATATGTTCTGACCTCCACACCACTATAATTAATTTATGTAGCACTATTAACCCTGTTCTTCCCACGTACTTAATCGTTTCGACTTTGATATTATCTTGCCGGGCTGCCTTGCCGCTTTTTAACCTTTCTATAGCATTCTTTACTTCCGGTATTGTTATTTCATTATGTACTTCCAAATATCCAAAATCGCCCGCGCGGTTTTCGTTCATTGTCTCTAGCCTTACCTCTTAAATTTCCGAGAGAAGTATTGGTGCCATCTTTCCACTATTAATTTATTTTAGGTTTATCAAACTTCCCTCGCTGTCCTCGATACAATTAACTCCACTATTTTGATCTTTCTTTAAGTTCTTCAACGTTCGCTGTAGGAGTTTTGCATTTCCTTGACTATTTCCTTCCATTTTACGACCGAATTCATCCCAACTTTCCGTTTTGGTTTTATTCGCATTCTTTTAACTATTGTTCTTTGCTTCTTATATTTGCCATAATTGTCCTCATTCTTATCCGAAAGGTATGCTTTCCACAACTTCTTTTTCTTTGTAATTTCCTCCTTGACCTGATCTTCCCACCAGGCAATGCATTTTTTAGCTCTTTGCTTAGTTTTAACGCATACTTCTTCGGCTGCTTTGCATACAGCCGTCTTAAAGGTTCCTCAGAGGATTTCTAAGTCCTCCATTCCTTCCCACCCTGTTTTATTAATCTCATGACCAACTGTCTTGATGTATTCTAATTTACAGTCGTTCTGTAATAATTTTTAATTTTGAGGTTATCGGCACAAGGCTCTTTATCTTAATTTTCACCAAAAAGTATTCACTTCCAATTTCCATGCCTCTCAACACTCTTAGATCGTGAATTTCCTTGTTACACTCATTTTGTATTAGTGCCAGACCTACATTTGTTTTTACGTTTCTACTATCCATAAGTCGAGTATATGTGTGGATGTTTTTATATCTAAAGTGGGTATTACTTACAACCAAATTGTTAGTCAAGCAAAACTCTATAGCTCGTCGGCCATTATTATTGACCTCTGCTTCCCCATGTGGGCCAACAGAGTGTCCAGGTTCCTTTTTTCTCCCGACCCTTCCATTGAAATCCGTAATAATCACAAGCTTGTTGTCTATCAGTTCTCTTTCTTTTTATAGGAATTCTCAGAATAGGTTTTTGATATTCTTCACCTCGTTTTCAGATGGGCCGTACCCTACTAATATTGAAAGTTTATCACACCCTTTTCTACTCATGTCCATTCGCAATACTCTCTCATTAATACATTTACCAATTTAATAAGTGTTTCATAAATTCCCTATTGATTAGTATTCCTGCTCCGGCTTTCGCTCTCTCACATATTTTCACTCCACTATATATCAATATATAATTATTTCTAATTTTTAGACACCCTTGACCTCTCTTTTTTGTTTTCGTAAGACCTAGGAATTTAAATTTATATTTCTCAAGTTCTTCGATTAGTTAATCTTTTTGCCATTTAATCCCTGAACATTCCATACAGCCACTTTTCACGTTCTTTTCTTGTTTCTTTTAGCCTTGTCTGACCAATCCAGTAAAGAGCACAAGCTGTACGATTTTCCTCGCAATACTCATCACGAGAACACGTAACCCAACTGCCATGAATAAAACCAGCGATAACGGATAACGGCAGTCACCATTCGCATAAAAGTCTCATTTATTCTCGAACGTTTAAAACCACGCAAATAGGCCCATACACTTGAGAAGTGCTTCTTCTTCTTCCATCATAACATCATTCTGTTGTGATCTTTAACTGTATTATTTCACATTTTCTCTGATTCGAGACTTCCATTCTTGTCGGTTTTGAGAGAGATGTGCTTAGGCGATTGCAAATAGTTTTCAATTCGTTCCAGTATTCCCTCACGTAAATATTAGTACTAAACCAAAACGTGGTGAAACGTGTCTTTATGTAGTTGATTGTGGCTAAGAATCGTGAACAATACTGCCACTCTAAGGTATAATCAAAGAACTAAGCTAATCGCTAAAGCTCAAAGTGAACACATCATTGTGGCGACAGATTTCGGGAAGTCTCTCTACCATCGGCCAGAAATTCGACAGCGCCAACCATACGTAAAAAGCACTTAAAATATAAGGCCAGCTACATCAATGGTATTTCAAAGTTAGAGAGTAATACGTAATATGACGAAGGTACCCGGGGGATATATAGCAGAATCAGCGTTTCTGAAGTAGGTACCTAGCTTTCCGGTCTTGGGGTTCCTGCGGAGAAGCTGTCCAAACAAATCGTCAAGGTTGGGTGGAGCAGGCATTTCTCCAGTTGTCGCACGAGGAAACAAAACAGGTAGCTTAGTCCCGGGAGCAGTTAAAGTAATCGAGAGATTTAGAACTGCTTATGAGTTGGTTCTCAATGTGTTCTACAAGGTGTCCAGGAGGAGATATACGCAAAGCGAGGCAGTAAGAGTTACTAAAAGATCTGAAATTGCACAATATCGAAGACGATGTGCAGCACAGGAGTTTGAAGGTGGCCAGGAGTGAGTAATTGCACAGAAATAAAGTTGTTACCTAACATAACTAGATTGATTTCAGCAATTTCACACATAATTCCTTAAGTCTGAGCGACAATTTTCATAATAATCCAGGAATTATTCATCAACATAAAGCAAACATCCCAAAATCATATGCACATCAAGGAACAATCTTACACGATCAGCGCCATCAAATGCCGCCGGTAATCATTCTGACAACCTATTTTCAAAATTACTTAGAATCCCCCCAGAGCTTCACGGATTTTCCAAAAATACATACAGAAAATTAAAATGTGGCTAGGCAACCAATCATACAGTAAAAAATTGCTGGCAACTCAAGACACTTCTTCGGAATCAACTTAATTTTATTAATGCAAAAATAGCATGTAAAACTTTGCAAAATAAATTACTTTTTGTGAAATAAATCAGAAATGCAGTTTCATGTCTGACCCAAAGTCCTTTCATGTAAAACAATATTTTGCAGCTACTCAATCGATAGAGCTGAATATTTTGTAAAACGTTTGCCAATAGTAAAAGTAAAATTATGATGAAGTTAAACAAGTAACGGCAATTCTATATCTTACAGTAAGAGAAACAGTTCCTCACCAATACATGCGCTTGGAAAATTAAAACCGCCCTTGACAATTCGCACTTCTTGGAAACAATCTTAAGTTCCCATAAAATATTGTTTTCAAACATCAGTAAAATGTGCTAGCGGCCTTCGCTACTTCAGGCAGGGTACACTGATCGGTTTCTAAATCTAATATACTAAAGGCTGGAATGAATAAATAATATTTACTTAAGAAACTTGACATAATTGCAAAATATACTTACAAATTCTCTCAAAATGAAATCGGGTTGACAAACGAATATTGAAGATTTATTTCGGATCTTGTTCACAACTTTGTTTATAGTGAAGTTATAGCAACGCTCTAAAAAGCAAACTCCATTTATCAGTATACCCAATTTTCTAGCTTAAAATAATTCCTGCTTTTTTAAATATTTCTTAAACAATTTGTTATTAACGTATGAAGAAAAATACTATATGTTATTCGAAGCAAAATTATCCTTATCTGGCTCGGTGCTCGACAAATATAAGCCGTCCAGCCACGCCACATAAAGTATAACTTTTACTCCTAATAATATAATTTATTCTACTATTGTTTCACAGAAATAATTCAACTGATAGATAGTACAAATAACTTAGGTACCTTTGTCCAGTAATGGGATTTTTAAGGGAAGTCTTTACAAACTTGTTATAATATTTACAAACGTTGGTGATACTAGATACAAACAACGTTAGAATGTCAAGTCGAGGTACTAAAACATTAATAGCCAGTTAAATCAGTTTTGTGATTGTCACTTCCGTAACAAAATCTGTAATAGTAATAAAATACTAGAATAATAACACTGTATGTAGAAACCATCCAAATGTTATCTGCTTCCGTTTTCATTACGCTGTCCCTGTACATCTTTGACATTAATTGCCGTCCCTGGATGATGTCTCGATACGAGACCGCTTTTCCATCAGATCTGGGAATGGCCCTTTCCATCCCACTAGATAAAAGTTTGGAAGCTGGAGCCTCTCAAACTTCGCTACGCCTCTTCACTTCACAAAATATTAAGCAGAGTATCTTCATGCACCTGAATTCAGTTACAAAATCTTAAAACGATTTGAATTATTGCATCTTGAACTCTTTGATAATGGTAGGTATGGATGGAAACTCTCCCATCGTAAGTGACAACACACTAGGTTATAGTAAGATAATGGTGTACCTATTGGTGGATAATACACTTGATTTCTGGATATTCCGTACGCATAGAAGTTCTCCGCACACTTAATTCCAGATCTTCTACAATTTTTTTAATTTGATCTTCATTGTTTTTGGGTATACGAACAATACCTTCGCCAGTCGTATACCTTGGCTTGAATGCCCCGTGATCTTCTAATTGCCTATATAAATTAGTGAAAACTTTACGTGTAGGTCTTCTTCTGTTAGGATACCTTCTTCTGCATTATTCCCTCGCTGCTAAAGCATTACCCATACACCAACCATACACATACACAATATCTGCGTATTTCGCGTTCGAAAATAATCTAGGCGTTGAAATTAGCGATGTTAAAAAACTTTTTAGTATAACAACTGTAGTTATTTAACTTTTAATAATTTGACAGTTAAACTGAAAACAATAGTATTGTTTGTCAACACTAACGTTCAATTGTTATGAAAAAGAAATAGCATACATAGCCCACGTAATGTTGGCCCGAAAAATTATAAAATCAAGAATAACTCGTTAACGGTTGAGTTTAGGATAGATCCAATCTTTTTGGCCCTAAATGAGTTGCACAACTGTTTGGAATATAAAACAATAGTTACGCACATAAGGAGTATATTTACTATGTGCATTTGTTAGGAAACGTCGAAAGTTTTTCAGCAGTAACTTAGGGCAGAGTAGGCAACCCAAATATCTGGTAAATAGAGTTGCATAATATACTGCTGTATGCTGACTAAAATTCTTCATTTATGTAGTAAATATATTTATCAATTTAAAATAAACCAATCACTCACGTTTAAGGACGTAGATGACATAGTGTTTGCATTATTTCTATTTACATTTGAAGCAATAAGGGCATCGATACAAATAAATACATTACCTACCTGAAGTTCCCTTACACTCCTCAGTTTAAGAGAGAAAAATTAAAAAGCAGTTCCAAAATCAACCTGAACAATTTGTTGTTCCAAATTTACCATTTTTCAAGAGTATATAAATTTAATTACATTCTTTGGTAGTTAAAAATATTGATTTTTTAGGTAGGTACATTGGTACAGAAATGCCTTTACAATGTGTACTTAACATTTTAATTATTGATGAATTCTTAGATAAGTCAGGAATATATGTATGTAGAAAAGATTTCAAAACCGCCAAATATTTAATAAATAGTTCATATAAAAGTTGTACCGTTTACAATTCTAGTTTATAAAATGTTTTCCAATATAGATGTAAATTTACTATCGTAATCTTATCTGTCGATAACACAATAACATACTGTAAATTTAATTTTTAGTATTGGAGCCTCAATATAACTAATTATAGTTCTCAATTGATATTCAAAGGAAAAGTTAAAAATACAATATATTAAAAAAACAGTTACAGGGCACATATATCATATTTAAAAATAAGGTACTCCTTATCAGCTATAAACGGTTCCATAAGGTTATAAGGGAGATTCAAGGAATTATTAAAGGCATCTTTGTCACTTGTCATTCCACGGCACAAAGAATCGATAACCAACTTCCTCCCGCTGTTGGTCTGATCCATAAACTCAATTTCAAACTTGTACTCTGGTGGCGCATCTGGGTCTAAACCAATGTGCTGAAAAGCCCACGAAACGGGACCGCCAAACTTTGAACTGTGTTTGCAACATACCTTGAACAGTTGCTCTTTACAACTCATAATATGGAAATCGGTCGTAACAGAAGAACGCAAATGCCGGTACATCATTTGCTTCACAACCATCCAAGTCGAACGGGGATGTTTTTCATGAACATGAGCGGAACAGCTTTCAACGGTATCCCTCCAGCTGCAGTTTTCAGATTCGCTCAGTGGGCAGAGAATCGTTTTAGAAAAGCATTTTTTGTGGTGGTCGCCGATGCTACTGGAATTTCCAACGAAATTACACCCAAAGCCGCTGTTTTTGCAAGGATAAGTTATGTGGGTGGTTAGATTCTCCAGAATGAAGTTTCGTGTACTCCCGAAAGGAATTCTGCAGACCGAACAAATAGTCAAATTTGTTTTGCACTCACCACAAATGCTGTGGCCGTTTTGGCAAACGAATATAGGAGGCACCATAAATTCCAGGCAGACAGGACACTCCAGTTCTTTTAGAATGTTCAGGTCAATGTTTGCACTCTTGGAGGCTGTGGGCTTGGATGCTGTGGGCTTAGACACTCCCGTTATGTAGATATTGCAAATTACTTTAGACGACTTTAATATGGTTTTTATGGAGCTCATGCTTAACTCCAAAGCTTTACTTTTGTCAAATTTCCATGTTTCGTTAGACGCGACGGGATTTTTAAATATCAATGTGTTGCTGTCTTCAGGATCCTTCACCTCCAATCTGAAACTGAAGGAACCCTCCTGCTTCGCAACACATTTTACGCCAACCCAAGCCTTTCCCTCGTGCGCGTCTGTCATCAGATGTATCAGGAAGAGATTGGTATTCACCTCCATCAGCTTGATGTCCTCGCTGCTCGCATGGAGAATAAGGTTAAACTGGTTAGCCTGTAACACGAGGTGATGGTGATTTGTTGTAAAATGTGTTAGCAGACTTTTCGAGTCGCCTTCCCATTTACACCTTTCCAAGTAAATCAAAGGGCATTCGAAGGAACGATGGTCGCACGATTTTTCGTGGCTTTCCACAGACGCCCACTCCAACTCCTTCTCGGTGCATCCTTTGCTGACATACCGGCAGGGAAAAAGCAGCACTTTGGCGACGGTTTCGAAGGCTCTCGCTCGGTAGTTTAATAATGCGTTGCTGGAGCAGCGACCACACGCAAGGTTATGTTTGTTTACATACACGATCGGCGGTACTGACAGGTACAACGAACAAATAGAGCATTTTAATTCGTCTAAAATACTTTCAGGCACAACTACGTGCTTAAGCAATGCCATCTTGAATGTAACTGTTGTGCTGTTAGTTCAGTATAAGTGCAGTAGCGTTATCGGGCAAGATAGTATTATCTCGTCTGTTTCAAGCGTTGTAGAAATTGTAGCTATTGCATTGGTTTGATTTCACGATCTATATGACAATGCTACAATATAGGGGAAGACCCTTGTTTTATAAAATATCTATTGCGTCAAACACGCAATGAACTGTTATTCTATGGGGGATTCCTCTTTATCTTAAAGCTGTTGATGAATCAATACATTCTTTGATGATAATATTTAGGCGAGTACTTCCTAGAATTAAAAAAATTTACTAAAAGTAGGGACTTTTTAAAATTATCAGGAGACGTCATTAACAACATTTACAAATTTTGTTCTTAGTTATTCGTTGCTCATAAAAATATGAATCTTAAGAAAATAACGTTAATTAAATTTTTTGTAATGATTTTGGTTTTAAGCAACCACATGTATTTGCAGACTCGTAGCTTAATTTCTACTGAAATATTTCTAGTTACAAACATAAAAATTAGGCAAACATCAATTAGAACAGATAAATCTAATGCGAACTTATTTACAAGAGAAATTGTTTCCATTACAAAAACCCAAACATCGAATTAATTGTAATTCTAAATCATCGACATTTACAATTACTTGCTACTATAATAATTGTGATTTGCAAATGTCATAACAAACAATTATAAACTTATCTTTCAGCCTTTAAACTTGAAAAGCATCTTCTAACATTATCAGGTGTTACTGGAGAATATTTAAACAGAAACTTATATACCTAAACCCCTAACCAAAAGTAACTAAAGCGTCACTAAAGACTTCTTTGCTGTCGTAGTGGATGTGTCTCGGAAATGACGCCTCGAGTTTTAGACCAGAAAATATGTGTTTGATGCCAACGGTCACAAAAATCTAGCGCCGACTTCACTGTGACTCCCAATCCAGCTTTGGCAACCGTGAAGTTCTATTACCCCTTTTAAATGAGGCGAAGCCCATGCCCCTGCAGTGGGGATATAATAACAAGGTTGACGAAGATGACGAGTGTAATTAGAAGTTGGCTTTGCTCGTGTTACACATCTCAAAATAAGTCTTGATTTGGGCAACGTAAACAGTCAAGAAACACAGTTAACAGGACAGTCACTCCTTTCACAGCTATAGGCTTTTTTTGTGCCTATCACTCAAGAAGCGCATGCCGATTAACTACAACTATAACCTTGTCCAACAAAGCTACTTACCAAAACAGGGGCAAAAATACTTTTTAAATGGCCTATGTGGAAGAAAATTATTGTGGAAATCTAAGAAGAGTTAACTTGTTAGGATTTAACAAATAATGGTGAATTTATTAACTTTTGTATGCGAGGATCTCTGTATTTCACATTAATATCATATGATTTTCCTTTGATAACGTTTATCTAATATTGTCTGTGATCCAAGTTGCTGCGTATCGAACAAACAGGTGTCAACTTCAGTATACAATATACCATAAAGATCAGAGTGGAGGATGGACCCGCCATCTTTGTTCGAAGGTTTATTATCTTGATTCTTAAAAATGGTTAAACTTTCAAAAGAATTTAGCTGCTTTGTTGAAGTTAACGCCATTACAATATTCAGTTTCCGTAATACCATGATCCGGGTCGTAAATATATTGGGCAATACTAGATTTTTCGAATCTGTTGAATCTAAAATAAGCTATATGCGTTTTAAACAGCTGAATTCTTTTGAAAGTTTGACCATTATTTAAAATCAAGATAATAAACTTTTGAGCGAAGCTGGAGGACCCATCCCCCACTCTGATCTTTACGCTCTATTGAAGTTGACACCTGATGGGTCGCTTAGAGCATGCCCCCCAGATGAGACAGTATAAACAGCTTTAGAATGCGCGTGAGTGCTGACGTTGACTGATGATTTGGTAAAGAACATATTTTCGGCCAACTTTGTCGTGTTAGTTTCTCTCCAAAGCTATTGACAATTACAGCTTAGCTGTCGAAATCCGTATTTAGCGGTTGTTAAATTTTTTTTTGGTTGGGAGTTTTCAACGAATTGTGTCAGATTCAAACCACAAGCTTCAGCAATGTTTTATTCTAATTCGGCGTGTCTAACTCTAACTCCCTGAACTCTTCCCGAACCAGTTCTTCTGGTTCTCATTTCAAATAAGGAGAATATTACCAATTTTAACTTGACGTGAGTCGCTTTTAACTTCAACTTTATTCAAGTCGAGGTCCTACTGTTTCAGCCATTCAACACCCTCTCACCATTGTGATTTCAGAAGATTTTTTCAAGAACAACCTTTCGATGGTAAATCGGCTGGATTTATCTCCTAAAACCTGCCTCTACGACGGACGCTCCGTCAATGAAGATATTTATTTTACACAACGGTTCCTCACTGGTCGTCACGTTAGATCCCCGTAAGGACAGTTGTCAAATCACTCCAAAAGTATCTGGTCATCCCATCCAAGTGAAAACTTTGAAATACTGCCAATCGACTACCAATTGTACAGTAAAAATCTCAAACCTCGGAATAATTGGCTTGTTCAGTGGCGAGACTCTTGATCTTGCCTGAACTAATTGAATGCAAACTTCACCTTTCCACGCATTTCTTAGTCAGACCAAACAGCATATAACGTGAAGTGGTTCAATCTTATGGCAATAATCGTAAGGGTGTAATATGGGTTGCATAAGCAAATATTTCTTGAGAAAGTGTCAATAATTCATTGAGACAAGGAACTCTTCTACCTATCCTTGTTTATTTAATATTTACTAATGGTGTCTTACCTGCTTTCAGAGAAAATATTTAACATTGTTGCAACATAGTGGCTTGCCCCTATGCGGCAATGACCTTGGAACCCGCAAGCTTCATTTTCAGGATTAGTTAAATTATGATTTTAAATATGACCAGTATATGTCAATTACGATTTTAATTTGGCGCTTAGAAATCAAAATAATTAGGTCGGGAACGGTAAAAGCTACTTACTCTTTTTTAAACTGAAATAACTCTTTTAAGGAATTTTTGCGCTAGTCAAATATATGAAATGTCGGCGTTTACATGGGCATTTAGAATGACACTAAAATAAAAATTTTCAGATTTTTAATGCTTCCTCTACAAACTTTAATTTAGCCTAATAAATTTATGGAATTTACATGCTGAGGTACATTTTTCTTTAATAGCATTTTGCCGTAGGCATTTAGAAAACGCAGCGTGTAAATATAAAATTATTATTGTTCTATAATTCAATGTCAGTTAAAATTGTTAGGAATACCTATTAACTTCTAATACCACTAATAGTACTTATCTCAAGAAAGGAATACAAATACAGTACAAAATACATATTAGTTAATTAGTTAACTACCTACCATTAAAATATTTCTGAATTATTGCAATTCCTATTCATCTGACGTCATTCCTCCACTCCAAACGCCGATGCAAAATTTCTACCAAGTGTTATCTTAACGTAAGAAGAGATTTAAGAAACGAAAGATCCATATGAAAAAAGAGTTTCTTACAAAAACTTAAGAAAAGATTTAAAAAACGAAAGAGCCATATGAAAAGAGAATTTTTTTAAACTAAAACGTAAGAAAAGATTTATAAAACAAAGAATCTGTACGAAAAAGGAGGTCTTTTACAAGGAAACGTAAAAGAGATTTAAAAAACAAAATATACACAAAGAAAAAGAGGTTTTTTACAGGAAAACGTAAGAAAAGATTTAAAAAACAAAATATGCACATGAAAAAAGAAGTTCTTTGACAGGAAAACGTCAAAAAAGGTTAAAAAGCAAAAGAACCACATGAAAAAAGAATTTTTTACAGGAAAACGTAAGAAAAGATTTAAAAAACGAATTATGTGTACGAACAAAAGAGAGAAAATAGATAAAGGTTTAAAGTCAGGGATTCTAGTTTAAAAAGCATTAATTAAATTTCCGCATAGAACAATAAACAGCCGTACGCGTGACAATAAGTCACGTTGGTGACCAACAAACTAATAAGTAGTAGCTGCTGGCACCCACGAGTTTAAAACCAAATTTAAAAATATAGAGCGCGCCCAAGATCCGAAAACTGCATGAAATGCAAACGGCCGGATGTTATGTACAAGATGAAACACGAAACTCGCCGGCGAATTCAGAGAACTCGGCTGCAGAGAGAAAGAGAGAGAGAGAGAGAGAGAGGGAGAGGGAGAGAGAGAGAGATAGAGAGAGAAACAGAGAGAGAGACAGAGAGAGACAGAAACAGAGAAGAGAGAGACAGAGAAGAGAGAGACAGAGATCGAACGGTTTTGTTCGAGTAGCAAGGAGCAGCTGATGTACGCGGATCCGAGGCACTAAAAAGGAAAATGAGATTTGCATGCGCGAGCGACAGAAAAAGAAATACTGCGACGAGCGTTAGGCGGGTAGGTAGCGAGCTCGAAGCCGGTTCGGGGAAAGTTTTTTAAAAATCATTCAAGGTGCGTATCCACATATCTAACCCGTGCCATCTCGAAAACCGAAATTAGGCGTCGTAGGAGCTTTCCCTTTGACAAACTCGATAAAATTGGCAACGTCCACTTCAAAAAATTTTAAATATTAAGCGGGCCAACGGTCGAAATCCGAGAATTGCGAAAGATGCGAGAGCAAGCAAAATAAACGGCGCCGTATGTTATACCAAAGAGCATATATTTCTGAATTATTGTAATTCCTATCTATCTGACGAATTTCTGCCATTTCAATAAAAGTAGCAAGTTTGAGCTACAATGTTAAAGAAGGAAAACGAAATTATATAACACCGTTTTAAATATGTTTTAAATCTGGCAACACCGCTAATCGATTTAGTCGAAGCAATCTTTACAATGGTTTGTTTCTGGAATACCTTGACTGGTTACCTACTCCACAGAGGGCCTAAAACTGCGATCCTGGTGGACGAGTAATTTCGCGGTATACGCAGGTGAACTTCGGGGCTGAAGTTCTTCATGTTATATGTCCTTTGGCAAGACAGATGTAGAATATGCCGTCGCACTAGTATCACAAAATATGTAAAAACTCACACTTTCACTTTCCTCTCCACTGATTGTCAACTTCCCGAACACCAGTATTGAAGATAACAAATTCTGACCCTTAGCCCAGTTGATTCCTTCTTCCCCCCGTCGAGTACGTCTATTTCCCATCCGATTTTCATTTACCAACTTTGAAATTAAATAGCCGTGCAGATAAATCCTATTGGGTCAAATATTTTGTGAATAACCGCTAAAATGTTTCTCTTTATAATTATCCCATCTAGGTTCAAGGCTTCCAGTGGTGTACTTGAGTCACTAACAAATCCTCCTGCTGCTTCAGTGAACTCCCACACTCTTAAATGAAAACTTCCACTTATCTTCGCATCCAACACAAAGGGTGAATAACCTTATCCCCTGAATATAAAAACGTCATATAATTATCATCCAGGCAGAAAGATTGGAGAAGTCTCGCTGCTGCATCTCTGAGAGAAACCTCTTGGTGTGTTAAATAAATTCTAAGATTCAATTTCGCATCCTCAGGAAATACGCCTGTAATACCCTCGTTGATCCAATCTCCAAAGACCGATCGTTAAGTGGCCACATTTCAGATTCAACAAGTTTCTTTGTTGCAGTACTACTTTTTTCTCGGCCATAATCTTATTGTCAACTAACTCCGGATGATCTTCAATAAATGGAAAAGCATCTTTCTACCTTTTCTCGGAATTGATTATCACTGTCTTTTTGAAGTGTTTGAGTCCGGAAATCTTTACTTCTAAATTTGTCCCCTTCTCAATGGGACCCACCCAGTCTTCACAAATCAGTCACTGATGCTTCTTGTTGTCATAGGAAAGCTATCATCAAGGCTGTTGCGGTCCTATTTGTACTCTCTCCAAATACTTTCTCCATTACGGTCTAACCCAATTTCCTTTCGACTACCGTGAGTTCCGAACTGAGCTGATGGATGTTTCCGTTAATAGTTTTACATCGACGCGGCGTTAGCCCCAATTAGCAACTGAATTTTCAGATCTTTGTCGCCAATATCGAATATCCAAATTTGCTTCAACCCTTAGAATCAGCTGACCGTCTTCACACTAGGTAAGTTTTCCCAAATGTTAGCTTGACGGTAGACCCTCAATTGATATTCAACTTTTTGACACCATTGCGCCAAATAATAATAATATAAAGCCATTTAGGCTATAGCTGTACGATTTTCTTCCACTCTTTGCGGTATTTGGCGTTTTCTCTCCAGTTTCTTACTCCCTTTTCTCTCAGGTTTCCTTCTACTGCCTCCAACCATACGGCCGTCCTCTTCTTCTTGTTCTAACCACATTTATTTTGAGCACTACTTTCGGTATTCTTGTGTTGTCCACCCTCTGGACATGACCCAGCCATCTTACTCGTTGGGCGATCACGAACTGTGTTCTTTCTTTTTCTCAATATATCTGTATTACTCGTCATTTCTTCTCGTTTCCCATCCTTCTGCTACTCTCTTTTCTCCGTAGATTCTTCTTAGAATTTTCCGTTCCCACACTTCTAGCTTTTCCTTGTCTGCATTGTTCATCACCCACGTTTCACACCCGTAAGTTACAGTAGGTCTCCACACCGTTTTATACACCCTCACTTTCGTGTTACGCGATACACTTTTATATTTTAATATCGCACTTAACGCACCTGCACATCTGTCCCCCTTTACTAGCCTTAATGTTATTTCCGTTTTCTGTGATTACAACGCCCAGGTAGGTATAGCTCTAAACTTTGTCTATTTTTATTATCCTGGTGTTATCCAGTGTGATTTCAATTTTTCCTGTTGCTATTTATACTTTGCTTCCCATTATCATATATTTAGTTTTCCTTTCGTTAATTATTAAACCAGCTTTTCAAGCTACCTATTCCAGATTCATTGTTATTTTCTTTAGCTGCTTTGGTATTCTTGCTAACAGTGTGACGTCGTCCACATATGCTAGACACTGGTGACTCTTGTTCGTTACCCTCCCTGTTTTATTTATCCCCCTTTTTCTTATTACTATTTTTAGTATTAAATTAAAAAGTGTCGTGGACAGCGGATCACCTTCCTGACGTTGAACGGTTCTGACGGCATCCCATTTGCCTTAACTATATTGTAGGAGACAGTTAACGTTACGTTTACTAACTAGATTACCTCTCCTGGTACCCCTAATTCTTCTATGGCCTGGATTAATTGAGGTCTTCTTATTGAATCGTAAGCTCATTTGAAGTCAATGAAAATAGCATGGATTTCCGTGTTGTATTCATACAAGTGGTTTGAATATCTTTGAGAGTGAATATTTGGTCGGATACTCTCCGACTGCTTCCTCTACGAATTCCTAAAGTTTATATCGGCAAAGCCTATCAATTTCTGTCCGTTTTCGTTTGACTCCTCTTGTTTA
>CALNHX010007704.1:20725-70456 GCA_940337035.1 Agriotes lineatus | reverse complement strand
ATGTGCGCGCGCCACTTGCTTACGGTCGGCATGCGTTCTTATAATATAAAATGATTATCCTATTGATTTAATTAAAGAACAAATTAACTACGGAATAAATCAAATTAAAAACCAAAACAAACTTAATCAATCCATAGCTTTACAACCTAACTAACTATCTTGGCAACGAATTTAATATTTAAAATACATCATCACAAAACAAATATCTATCAATTCAATATATTCCTAAACTTGCTGAAAAAATTAAATATGAACTTAAAAATATAATATCAAAACTGCATTTAAGAACAATAATACTTTAAGCAAATGGTTCTTCACTAATTTAAAAGATAAAACTGAAACAAATATGCAATCTCAAGTAGTTTACCAAATTAATTGTAACAACTGTAACTCCATTTATCTAGGTCAAACTAAACAATTATTTAAAAAAAATTAGGCAACATAAATATTCTGTTAAAATTAACAACATATCACCCTCTTCCACTAAAACTGCCTTAACCGATCATGCAATAGAACACCAACATAAATTTAGCTTTAATACACCTACTATACATAACGAGAGCAATAAAAAAAACTCTTTTGCCTAAAAATGGTTGCAATACAAAAGATAACTTTTTCAAATAAACAACTCTTGGAATTACATTTCTCAAGTTTTCACATTTTAACAACCAATAATTTTTCATATTTTCTGTTATCGAACCTTTTAAAATTTAAATTAATACAACCCTGCGTAAATTCTAGCAAGCTACATATTCTCATGCCGACTGCGCACGATGATAAAAAATTAAGGAAACAACCTTGCATGCATTTATCTATAATTCATTTACTTTCTGCATTCCACTATGCTTCAACCGAGTTTTACCTTTATATTGAATTTTTCAATGCACATTTGGGGTGCATTTTCAATTATAAATAAAAAATATCAACATGTACCTATATAAATAATTCAGTTTTAACTAAAAAAAAAAGGAACTTCATAAAAAGTAAAATGTCGTAATTAATTCTGCACAATGTCGAAATCAACTATATAATATCGCAATATAAGTATGCAGGTTTTATTGAGGTGAATGTATTCGCTAATCTATTTTTTTTCCTTTCAGATATGTAAACCAAATTTTAAACAAACAAATTTATAATAACTGATAAAGTAACCATAAGTTGCGAAACGTTTTAAAATTTTTAAAACTTTTAAAATATTAAAAAACATGTTACGACTTATTGATTTTTATTATTTCAATAGTAAAAATCATGCATTAAGAAAATAATACGTATTTTCTAAATCTTTTGACATAATTTATTTTCAAAACTATAATTCTATATATCGTTAAGTGCCTTTTTTAAACACGCCCCAAAGAAATAGAAAAACTTGGCCCTTTGGGTCTCGTATTTCTAACTCCTTCTTGTCTGTTTTAAGACTCTTGTCGACTTTGTAACGTAATATACTATAACAAGGTTGGTATTTACCTTCTTGTTAATGTGTCCAAAGGATCTCCACTCATTTTCCTTTCTTCTTTGCTCAGCAAATGAGGATATTTTTGGATAATTTCTGTGTTTCACTACATGACATAAATTTGTCTTCCTCCTCAATTTTATTCTTAATTATTAACTGAAGCACATATTATTATTTCTTAAGTAGCGTCCTATATATTTTTCATCATGATCACCAGCTTCAACGATTAAACTTTTTAGTTTATTCGAGTCTCTCACGTTTCTGCGGTGTTTGGTAAGTGTTAGTTTTTACAGTCAAAAAGCGCCACGCGTCGACTGCACCTTAATAATTGTTCCGGCGTTGGTCTGCTATATTGGCTAATCATATGCTGGCGTCTTGACGGCGTACTTTGTACCTACAAAGCAAATTATCGATCCGTTGTTAATACGTAAATAAGTCATGTCGTCGATTTTTGCGTCGATGTTCTTCACAAGTGCACGAGGTGTTTTGTGAATTGTCGCTTGGCGTTTTTTGTTTAGCACCCCTTCAACCGATTGCAAGCAATATTTTGTTGGGATAGTTTGATAGTGATTTGTGGAGATAAAATTTGTTCTGGATTTATCGCGGATATTTATGTGTTAGTTTAACGGAGATTATTGGTTCTTGTTTACACATTGCGCTTGATTGAGGATCCTTATCGCCGAGTGTATCAAGTTATAGAGTCGCGAGCTGAGGTTATGTGTGGCTTTATTTTCTCTTGTTTATTATTCTAATTAGGCACTGGCGTTACGAATTTAGAGCCGACCTTGGAGTCGTTAAAGGTTGTGCTACTAGTTTGGCGGCCAATTCGCAAAGCCACTACTGAGACCCCGTTAGGTGGAAGGTTTTGTTGCTGTTTTTCAATTATTGCCGCTCTCGCCGAAGTTGAGCGTTATAGCTTTGTAGCTGTTTCCTGAAAGATCCATCGTATATCCGAGCACTTCTCTTGGTAGCTGAAGGTTGCGAATTATTGATGTTTGATTTCCGGTGCAGTCTCGCATTATCCTGAGAGTATCTAAACATGAACATGTCTTGTCCAAGCAATGTACATTACTGTTTCCGTTATCCTGAATCCACCGGCTAAACCACGAGTATTTGTTTAAGTCTTATTGGTACATTTACTGAACGTACTAGATTTCTACTTACTGTGGTAGTACTTTGTTGTTCTCCTACTATGTTTGGTTATGGCTTCACTGTAAACTCACTCTGTTATGTGCTACGCTAAGTTGCTTTGATACCCCTTGTTTGTTGAGATTTGTTACAACCTATAACTGACGCTTTAAAGCTCTTGTAATGTAGCTTGCCACAATAGACTTGGCGTTATTCGTAGCTTTCTCCGCCTGTAACGTTAAAGTTATCTATAACTTAGGCGAGCGTTTGTAATTATTTTTTTGTACCAGAATCATCGTCCTTAATATAAAACTGTTTATATTCACTTGGGTTTTATGTATGGCTAAAGCAAGGAACTTATGTGGCACACCTTTTTGAGTGTGTTTCAGGTAGTAAAAAATTTGACTACGCAAATTTGAATTGCTTTAATGAATTCTCTTAGGCTAATGGAGTTATCAGTTGTATTGAAAGATTCCTTGGCGCTTTCTGTTGATCTGAACACTCTTGGCTAATTTTGGAAGGAAATCGCACACCGCATTGCAGCTAGTCGGCCCTACGATTGGTTCCATGTAGCCCGACCATTTGTTTGGTGCGATTTGAAACGGGTTATAGTTATTGAATCTGATTAGTCTGGGGCTTAAGTCTAAAAAATGTTTGCCGTTCGTAGGAAGGTCTATAATGTATATAATTTTAATTATTTAATTTTAATTCCATTATAATAATTGTGTCTCCCGGACCCAAAAATAAAGCCAGGCTTATGTCCAAATATTAAGAAACCACAGCTGAAGACGAAGAATACGTGTATACGGCGCGAGGCAATGGTAAATGGGCAGGTAAAAAGTACTCAACATGCTCACTCATTAAATGAAATGAAAAATATTGTTTAAAAATAATTAACAGGTGTGACACTGAAAGCCTAGGGTAGAGAATATGGAAACATTTAGAGCCTGGCTTATGCTCAAATGTGGTTAAAGGACTGCTAAAGAAAGGAAAAAGGAAGCAAGTGATGTATCTCATGAGTGTATATGTTATAAAGCAATAATATAGATGTACTTAAAGAATATATACTTAGATATTACAAGCAGGTAGAATATTTGCAGAACGCCACTCATTCGATGGAGGATGCAGCACAAAAAGTATGGGAAAATTGAAAGTGACACTTTTGGCATGGAATGAGGGGAAAACATTAATTATTTGAAAGATACGGGCAAGCAGAAGATATGCAAGATGCCCACTCATTCGACGGAGTCGTTATATAGCTAAGATAAAATGGATACCAATGTGCTATAGAAAGTATATGGCGAAGAATATTAAAAATTTAGAGCGGAGTTCAAGAAGAGCAAGAAGAAGAAGGCGATACTTCTCATGCGTGTATATACGAAACAATAACAAATATTACAAAAGACTAAGTACTTGCAAACTATGGATATTTGGAAGGCATACGAGAAGCCCGCTTGTTACCAGTGTTGAATCCAGAAAGGTGACCGTGGAGAGGGGGAGTAAATTCCACCCCGGGCAGTACAGATTCCCTCCCGAGAACATTGCCACATTATATTCAGGTTTTCTTTAATATCTAAAATAATGTGTGGATTATGGGGAAATAAGTATAATGCCATATAAATATGCTTTATTTCCGTAAATTGAGTAATCACTATCTATCTTTGTATTTTAATTTAAACAAAAATACCCCCCAGAATTTTCATTTTAACCCCCGGATGAAACGGTCTGAATTCAACACTGCTTGTTATATTCTGAAAATAATTTACGACAGGCAACAAAACCAAAAATGCACCCAGCTAACTGCAGTGGGATACATGCGGGGTATTAATTTGAGAGAGTAGAACGATTTTTCAGGAGTCACTAAGTTGCCTACAATGGTGGTTGATGTCCTCAAAACTTAGAAAAAACGGTCAAAGCGTCGGGACGGATAAGTCTAGGTAGCTGCAATAACTTAGCTTGCTTTCACCTGCTGGTGCTTAATTCGCTCATAAATTGAACTAAATACGGTTGCCCCGAGTACAGGTAAACATAATAATTCAGGTGAAACCATCAGTAGACAGCTGAAGCTTGCCCGTTATAAATGTATTACTACAGAGGAGACAATGCCCTAACGGTGATGTCATCCGTTGTGTAATATGCTTTATAGATCTTATTAGGCAGGTCGGAATCCAGTCGACGTATTAAGAATATTTATAGACTTTCCTTATGAATGGAAGCTCAAAATGTGTGCCCGTGAGGTAAATACTTGATTAAACACACATATAAAAACAGCCTCAGTTTCAATTCTAAATATAAGAAAGCATAAATATTACAGCTATGAGTTGAAAGTCAAGAACATGCAGGAAATAAATGACATGAGAACATAAGAAGGTTTTAATGATACCGCAATGATGTCAAAAGCAGTTCACAGCTTAAAGTAGCGAAATTTGAGGAGTTACAACTCCCAAAATTTCATCTGGGGGGTTTAAAGCTTGAAACATATAAATTCGGACCTAGCATTTATGTATTCTTGCTAGTCCATTATGAAATAAAGTAGTTTTACTGTGTTGGCTTCAAACTGTTTTCCTACTTCAATATGAACTAACATAACCTTCATTAAACCGGAAATTGCTCATAAAGTGAATAAAGTCTGAATAAGAAAAAATAAATTGTAGAATATTAAAATGTGACATCACCTAACTATTACACAGCAACCTAACACCAAATTTGGAGAAACGACTACCTTCGTACAACATTATATTATTAAATAACACAAGAACTTTCGCGAAACTTTGTGTTGATGAAAGGTATTGCCTTTTAATTTAGGTAATCTCATTATGCATCATCGTTTTTACTTCGTACACAAGAAATCTTCGCTCTAGTTTTATGAGAGTAGCAGCATCAACTTCAGCTATTAAGCGCTTGAAAATTACGTTAGATAAATGAAAACGTTAATGAACACCAACATTTATTAAACAACTTGCTACAAGTTTCCATCCATTACTCTCTGGCACTGCACTCCCGCCGGCATACTTATAAAATTGAAATTAATTACCTCACTACAAGTCAGAGAATTCCCCAAAGGGCGTCTCATGGAAATCTGACCCTGGCGGAAGCCGAAACACTCATCAGCTTTCTGCAAAGCAAACCGAGAAGTCGAACTCTTTTAGCCATTTAGCGGGTGTTGTGTCGGCGGTAAACTGGATTATTATCTAGCCCAAGCCTTTTCGTTTCCTAATACTGTGAAACGCGCGGATTCCTGTCGCGTTTGTCACGTTTTATGCAATAAAACTCAGCTCACGGCTCTTTTCCTCCTCGCTCGCCCGTCGCGCTTTCCTTTGATATATTACGCCATAAAGGAAGAGGAAACTGACCTACTTAAGAAAATGCCCAATCCAATTTCCAAACCAACCTTATTGAGTTGTAGTTGTCGGTCTTTACAAATGTTTTACTTTTTCTCGCATCAACGACTACCGATCACGAAGCTTTTTGTTTGAGTGTCGACTCGAGCTTTCTTTCAGGCACATGAAACGCAACTCGATCAAACCCAGGTAGATATATCTTCGTCACACGTAGCTCTTTTTTATCCTAGTATGGTAGCAGAGCCCTGGCCACCTTAAGCGGTATAACACATTCATTGAAAAAAATTCTTAACTTATAGTCTTTAATATTAAAAATTGACTGCAGCATTTCTAACAATTTGGGCAAGGTTGTTTGTTCACGATATGCGCTATCACAGGTAAAGCTCTTTCGATCTCTTTACTTGCTCGCTATTTATTACGCTCTAAGTATAGGCAACAAGGTTAACTCTTTACTTGGACAATTTTAGGTGCACCAATATTCTTGCTTACTAAGAAAGATTGAACTGTTTCCGTGACAAATTATTGCAAAATTATTTTGGGATATAATCTCAAAGTCGGACTGAGTACCGTGCACTCGTGGCGCTAGTTTCTTCCTTGATAGTAGGCATTAAAAGATGACGTGAATGGGGAACAATTAAGGTACATTGCAAATGACTCACTGGACATGATCTTGGAGTCACTGTCTAAACCCCACAGTCAAATGCCTCACAGGTTTACAGGTTCACATAGGTTTAATGAGAGCTTTATTTAGGAATTTCGGCCAAATGTGCTCTAGTCCCGCCAAGCGCTTGTTTAGGGAGATTCAAAGGTATTTATTAGCATTCTCTTTTTGGGAAAGACCAATTTTGTTAGCCGCCATTGCATTTTACACTCACGATTGAGAAGAGGATCAGTGATTTATCTCGTCAAACGTCAACATTTGAGGTCCAGGAATGGACAAGGTGTAGCATTTCAAAGTTTAGCTACATTTGAATAATCACAAAAACTTGTTAGTTAGGCAACTTAAGGCACTTTAAAGAAATACAGGCTGCAGATTCATCATATAGTCCTTTTTTAATTAAATTAGGTGGCTAGTTAGAATATTTTGATATTAATAATAAAAGATATACCAGAACTAATGATTTTTCAGGCAAATAGGATTGATTCATTGGGCAATTTCTCGCTAGAAAAGCGGTTATTACTTAACTGGCATTTAAATAAATAGGGTAATTCATACATATCTTAATAGAGAGTGTCTTTGGTTTAGCTTTGTGGCCTCCCCTCTTATCCTTGCTATTTAAAAACAACGAGACACTATGATACGGTGGAATAGAATCACCCAGAGTCGCAGCGATACCTTTCTGAAGGGTATAAGCAAAAAATTAATTTTTATTAGAAAAACCTCACCAGAAAACTACTTTATTGGTTTGGCGGTGGGGGTCCTTCCAGTTACATAAAGTTCAACTCGATGGGCAACGCAACAATTGCTGGCATCATGTATTCGTTTTTTTTTGTATAATTACCCTAAAACCCTAAAACCTTAGGAAGATATATATTGAGATGGTTTTAAGCTCACAATTTAGCTCTGTATGCAGAGAGAAATATTGAAAAAAGTCAATTAAAGCACAGAGTTTATTTAATGGCAATCCAAGCAGTAGTTAAAGTTATTAAATACATTCGTAATGAGATGGAAGAAGAATAATTAGAGGGATAAAGGCAAGCATAAGCAAAGCAGATTTCAGAAAGATTGAATTTAAAGTTTGAGTAAAAGAAGAATTTAAGATGCCTAATATAATATAAGTAATATGATAGGTTTGAGTATATTTGAAGCCGAACCAAATAAAAGTAAATAATACAAAAGGTTGGTAATGTGCATAATGAATATGAGCGTAGAGTTAATAATAAAAGTACAGGCCAGTGAAAAGCAAGCAAACTGAAAGGTAGATGGAAATCGAAGAAAGATAAGATACAAATTTGAAAGAGCAATACAGAACGAGAGCAACTGAAATAAGTAAATTCAGTGACGTTTAAAATAAACTCAAGTGCCAGTGCATTTTTGATATGTATTTAAATAAAATTAGTAGTCGTTGATTTCTTCTGTCAATTTATGATATTGATTACTGTCAAAGTCCTTAGTTAAATAAAGCCAAGTTCTCTAGTGGTTTTGTCTCATAACAATTTATTTAAGTAAGGAATGGCTACAAATGGTGAAGATCCTGGTCGAAGTAACAATCCAATGGCTTGGGGCTTGTCTCGATTTCTGCGACCGGAGAGATTCGATGTCGACCCTGGCACAACTAATGCAGATATCAGGTGGGCACATTGGCGATATACTTTCTCGAATTTTCTAGCTGAAGAGGTAACTGATACGACCTCAGCCTCTACAAAATTGAAACTACTGATTAATCATTTAAGTCATACTACCTACACTTATGTACGAGAATGTAGAGATTACGAAGCTGCTTTACGTTTACTCGATGACATCTATATTAAACCTAAGAATATAATACATGCGAGGCACGTCTTAGCAACCAGACAACAACAACCGAAGAATATGTCCGTGTACTCAAACAACTAGCACAAGATTGTAATTTCAAAGATGTAACGGCTGAACAATTCAAAAACGAAAGTATTCGTAATGCTTTTATCGCCGGTATTTCTTCGCAAAGAATTCGTCAGAGGCTATTGGAAAACAAATCTTTAACACTAGATGAGGCTCTCAATCAGGCTATCACTTTCGAAATGGCTGAAAAGAATTCACAAACTTTTGGCACTTCTCATCTTAATGCACTTACCGATGTTGCTCAAACGCCACAAATGGATCAAAACTTAGCTGTGTCTACGCCACAGAAAAAGAGACGCTGCTTCTTCTGCGGGAGTAATGTTTTACACCAAAGAGTAAAATGCTCTGCCTTCAACGCCATCTGCCAATTATGTTCTAAGAAGGGACACTTTGCAAACGTATGCCGCAGTGGTAGGTCTGTTGTCAATGTTATCACCGAAGAAAACGCAGAAGTAGCAGGTATATCAGCGGCTTCCCCTTCAAGCTTGCGTAAAGCTACGGTTCCCATACACATTAACAACATCAAAGCCGATGCACTAATTGACACTGGAAGTTCGGTCAGTTTTATAGATAGCAAATTAGCACAATCCATGCATTTAAGAAGAAAATCTACAAAACAAACAATTACTCTAGCTTCATTGAATCACGTATCGTTTGTGGAATGTGTATGTTTTGCTACAATCGAATTAGGAATCCACACTTATAAACAACAACCACTGTTAGTCGTCAATGACCTTTGTGCGGATGTAATCATTGGCCACGATATACCTACTTAAGAATCACGCTGCTTTATCATTTACATTGGGAGGATCCCGAAAACCATGACAAATTTGTAACGTCGCTGTGGCATCTGTACCACCTGCTTTAGTTTTCTCGAATGTAGACCCGAACATTAAACCGATAGCCATAAAATCCAGAAAATACAGTGAAGAAGACCAGAAATTCATTGAAGATGAAATATCGAAATTGTTAGAAGATGGTGTCATAGAACCAAGCGTATCTCCATGGTGTGCTCAAGTATTGGTTACGAGAGGAACTACGCATCGAAAGCGACTAGTCGTTGATTATTCCTTAACAATTAACAAGTTTACACAATTAGATGCATTTCCCTTACCTAGCATAGAATCGATTGTTTCTAAAGTAGCAAAGTATAATTATTTCAGTCAAATTGATCTCAAAAGTGCCTATCACCAAGTTCCTATAATAGAGAAAGAACGGATTTATACAGCCTTTGAAGCTTGTGGAAATTTATATCAATTCACTCGAATACCATTCGGAGTAACGAACGGTGTTGCTGCCTTCCAAAGAACTCTGCAGTACATCATTAAAACGGAAAACCTAAAGGGAACGGTTGCGTACTTGGACGACGTCACCGTGTGCGGGAGAGATAAATCCGATCATGACACAAATTTGAAAAAATTCCTGGATGCAGTCGAAAAGTACAAACTGACTTTAAACAATGAGAAATGCGTATTTGGTAAAAATAGTATCAATCTTCTGGGATATACAACTTATAATTACATCATTAAACCAGACAAAGAACGCCTGAGTCCTTTACTCAACCTCCCAGTTCCAACCGCTATGGCTTCTCTCAAAAGATCTCTCGGTATGTTTGCCCATTATTCAAAGTGGATCAATAATTTTTCAGAGGTCAGCCCATTGATTAGAATCACAAATGCAAATTTTCCACTTGATCAAACCAATACGACTTGCTTCGAAAACTTAAAATCTGACATTCTTCAGTCAGCCTTGAATGCGATCGACGAAACAGAAATCTGTACAGTGGAAACTGACGCTTCCGAACATGCTATAGCTGCTACACTCTCTCAGAATGGTCGTCCGGTTGCCTTCTTTTCACGGTCCTTAAACGACTCGGAGCGCCGGCACCCATCGATCGAGAAAGAAGCGGCTGCAATCGTCGAATCATTGCGAAGGTGGCGTCATTATTCGACTGGAAGACACTTCTTACTAATAACCGATCAACAATCAGTAGCATTTATGTTCAACCAGGTACATCCAAGCAAAATTAAAAATGAAAAAATAGAGAGATGGCGACTGGAACTATCCTGTTACAAATATGACATTATCTATCGTCCTGGTAAAGACAATGCTGCAGCAGATGCATTATCCCGCGTATGTGCTAGCATAAACACTTCGACAAACAAACTCTATGAATTACACAATATGCTTTGTCATCCGGGGATTGTTAGGATGGTACACTGGGTGAGAGTGAAGAATCTGCCCTATTCTATAAACGATATTAAATTAATGACTTCTTCCTGTCGAGTTTGCGCTGAATTAAAACCCCGCTTCTGTAAAGCACGGGGTCGTTTGATAAAAGCTACAGCTCCTTTTGAAAGGCTAAATGTAGATTTTAAAGGTCCGATACCATCTAACAATCGAAGTAAATATCTACTCACAATCATAGACGAATACTCAAGATTCCCCTTTGCGTATCCCGTTTCTGATTTAACCGCTGCAACCGTAATTAAATGTTTAAAAGATCTGTTTTTTACCTTCGGTGTTCCAATGTATATACACTCGGACAGAGGAACGACTTTTTTGTCTGAAGAACTGAAACAACTTTTGAATTCTACCGGAGTAGCTTGCAGTAGGACAACGCCTTATAACCCCCAAGGAAACGGGCAAATTGAACGATTAAATGGTACTTTGTGGAAAACCATTCAACTTAGTCTAAAATCCTTTTGGAAACTGAGAACTGGCAACAAGTTTTACCCGTTGCTTTACATGCCATACGATCATTATTATGTCCTGCTACCAACGCTACTCCTCATGAGAAAATGTTCAATCATCCCCGGCGGACGTGTAACGGACAATCTCTACCTACATGGCTTTTGACTCCAGGACCTTTTTTGTTAAGAAATAACGTCAGAAAATCTAAATATGACCCCTACGTCGAAGAGGTCGAGCTTCTAGAAGCGAACCCGTCTTACTCTTACGTAAAACTTCCCGATGGTCGAGAGACCACAGTCTCTAATAGACAATTAGCGCCTCTTCCTATATCTCAAGATCTGGGAGATGACGATGCCGGTACACCGGACAACAATTCGTCTTCACGTACTGAGAATCGACTAGAGCAACCAACAGAAGAGGTAGAAGGAGGTTTGAACCCCGAACAAGATACTCCTCAACGAACGAACATTGGTCAAGAACAACAAAATTTACCACGACGATCGACTCGAGAGAAACGTGTCCCGCTGTATCTTCATGATTACGTGCTAGAGCAACAAGGACGGAGGGGTGATTGATATGTATTTAAATAAAATTAGTAGTCGTTGATTTCTTCTGTCAATTTATTATATTGATTACTGTCAAAGTCCTTAGTTAAATAAAGCCAAGTTCTCCAGTGGTTTTGTCTCATAACAATTTTAAAACTAAGTGTTATAGCAGAGCGGTGATTTTAAAAACGTTCTATGTGACGGGAAAGAGCAATTTTTATGTGTAAGAAATTAATTCCTGTAATTTGACAAGTGGACAAATCGTACGGCAAAAAATTAAATGTTATAATACAATATAAAACACATAAAAAGTATACCGTTTTATTCAACAAGGTATCGGGCCCAACTGAAAGTGTTAGCAGAAGTTGCTGCGACATAAAAATTAGAAATTTACCAAACCAACCTCTGCTGTGGAACGGCACCGAGTACTTGGAGATTTTGAACATCGACACCAGCCCATTTGAGCTGCAGAAGCCAGGGACTCCGGTTCAACAGACCAGGGGTGTGTGTAAGAGCATCCTCAAACAATATTTGCTGCCAGGAAAGCGACTTTAAGCGAGAAAAGATATTGGCGTCACCTGCAACCAGCTCCGAGACAAAGATCGACCATACTTTCTGAGGTAGGATTTGGAATGTTTTTTGACTGATTGGAGTCCGGAAAGCTAATGGACGTCAAGAATACACCTTGCGCAGTAGATCCAGCGTATTTCCAAGCGTCCAGGTTTGTCTCAGTTTGAATAAATTGCGTGGCGTCAGTAGAAAATGCGGTTTTGCCAAAAATTTGAAGCGATCACAGGAAGTGGAACAAAAGAGTCGCTAGCGGCGTTTACATCACATCTAAAACAAAATCGAGATAGCTGTTGCTAGGCGGGAGTTTTTAAGTCAATTTACCTGGTGGTTCCTTGCACAATTTTCACTTTTTAATCGTAAAATAAATGCTTTATGCTCTACGACCTTCTGTGTAAATGTCAAGTTTGTGAGGTTATGAGTAATCGAAGAATTTTTGCGCGGGTGTACTAAAATTGCGTATCTGAGCTACTCTAAGTCAAATATTCTAAACAACAATTTCTAATAAAACTCGAATTTGAACCCAACCTGAGAGATTACTCTTGTATTTTGCCGACGCAAGAGCAGGATATTATTGCATTTCGAGGACATATAGAAAGGGGAAATTAATAATTTTATTAAAGTGTCGTAAATACATTTCATTTTGATTACCCTAAAAGTTTTACATTTCTCAAATTTAATAAGAGTACCCTGAGTAGTGTGGCGATTTGCCCTATTTAATTATTTATATTTTCACTAAACCTTTTGTTAGTTGAGGGCATCATTACAATGTAAACTGTTCAATTAATTTATAACAAAATATGTCAAGTTACTACCAAATAATGGGCATATGCCATATTATCAACAGACTGACAATACACTTCAGTACTGCCAAACGTATAACACATATCACAGCCTACCCTAATTGGTTTTTTTATTGATTTGTGTGTATAAGTATTAGGATAAATGTTACAAAATGTAAATAGAAATTTTTTATTTATTATAATAATATATGAAATATAAAAGAACAAGAACATTCACAAAAAAAAAGACAGTTAAATATAAATGGCTGGTTCCTCAAAGAGACAATCACATCGTTCTCCAGCATTATGCTCGTCTTCGCCAGTTTCCTCTGGGCTTGTAGTTAGCAGATTTTTGTACCACTTTCAATCAGCACGTGATTCCCAATCTTCACCAAAGTATTCCTTAATCAGGTGTATAAGGCCAGCAAGACTACTTTGGCTACGGACATATACGCTTTTGCTCCAAAAACTGAACTTCAAATTGCATTTTAACACATTTTTAGCCGATTTTGCTAGCAAACAACGTGAAAAATGAGTAGAGGGGTCAAAATTATACTGTTATCATGTAAAACTTAATATTATAAAAAGAATTATCCGCTTTAGCACGCAAGTTCCTCAAGTAAAATGGAAGTATCGTATTGTAACGTGACTTTCGGTTTAATCCAAACCGAACACCCTATATATTTTTCACTATTCCGATAGAGAATTTAATGGTGAATTCAAAAATATATAGCCCCATAAAGTTATTGAGCTTTACTATCAAGCTATTAAAGAAAAGTTATTAACTACAATGCATTACAAACGCAAATCGTGAGAATAAAGACGAAAATAATCAGTCAGATCCATTTTGAACGTAAAATAATTGCACAAACTTTAAATTGCATTATTTGACAGATACAATTAATTGTTCGTTACCAAGATTTTGTTTTTATTTTGCAAGGCTATTGCTACGGCAACAATTTGGGGATATTGATAGATGTATTGATGGAAATGCTCGATAAATGTGCAAAACTAGATAATTTTGAATTCACAATCAAATCTCCTATCCGGATACTGATAGAGATACAGGGTGTTTCTTTTTACAAAAATTAAATTGTGTGCAACCGGTTAAACCGAAAGTGATGATACAGTACGGATATGTTTTACTTAGAATAACGAATATTATATACCTATATATTTATTGTAGTGATGCATATTCAAGCTTTGTAATACGTATTGCAATTGTATTATAATTTATATTTTTCATATTTTACTTTTGCTATTCAAATTCAATAATTTATTTAGAATTTTAGAATTTTTACTAATTACTAATGTGCTCTTTTGTTCAATTATTAAACTAAATATCAAATTTAATTGACTAACTCTAGCAGAACATCGACTCCAATTTCAGGTTAGTTTCATGCATTTATATTTTTAATAATTATATTCAATTCTGTATGGTTTAATAGGAATTGTATCATATGGCATTTGGCTAATTTGAATTGTAGTTAGGTTTAACCTCAAAACAAGCTAAAACAACACTTTTACAATAAAAAAATACCTTTAAAATTGTTCAAATAGGTAAGTACTCTACGCTATTGTTGTTTATTTGCTCATCAATTAACCTCTTGACGTTTTAGAGAACCTTCATTGTTCTACTGCTTTACTTCGTACTAATATTCCAAACCCAGCAGCTACCTATGGCTACTATACAGTCCTTTCTCTTTACCACCTAACCTGCAAATCCAAACCTTGCGATGTAGCTGCTTTCTGCTATCTTCTGCGAACGGTGTTGGTGAGCCCCACACTGCTACACTGCTACTACATGCGCATGAGGTTCTCCCTCTAACTGTCTCCACCTGTAGACGTTGTTGATGGCTCCTAACTGCCTAGGCATGCACTTCAAACCCTGCCAAAATCTTTGGCCTTTTGTTTAATGTGCTACAATTATATATTTACACACCCTTTATTTTTATATTTCATTAATCAAGTATAGTTGTAAGTATTTGTTTCTTACTAAATTTTACCAATAAATTTTTTTTTATAAAGAATCTTACAGATTTTCTAGTAATATTGCTACCTATATGTTATATTCCAAATGTTATATCTAAGACTCTCTAGATTTTTTAATATTCAAATAATTATAATTCAATTGATATTTCATACTAAGCTAATTTTTAAATATCATATTAGCCTTGTTTTTAGGTTATTACAAACTACACCCTAGTGTGCCTCAGATATGCATTGAACATTTTTTATTAAATATAAAATCGTCTTATCCGAATCCAATAACAATTCATATTCCATTTCTAAATATTGATTTATAATCTGAACTTCTTGAGTGGTCGTCCGTTAATTCTACCTAAATTAACTAAATGCTATTTCTAATATGATTTTAAATCAAATTTCTTATAAATGCTGTATGAGTTACAATAAAATGTTGAATAACTAAACATGCCAATCTTGTTATCTGCAATTATTCAAATCAGCTTAAACTAAAACTTAGCAAGACTAGCGTTGTGGTACAATACCATATCAGTATACTAAATTTCACAGAAATCTCTTCAAGAGTATAGGAGATATGTAGGTGTTTCCATACTCTTGCCCACCACTGTGTATGGATTATTACCTTGTATAGCATGTGTCATTTACCTCCAATTTAACATGCACAAGAATAAGATCTTCCATGCGTTATTGACCGTACATTTTGAATACGTTTATATAAATAAGTTGCATGTTGTGAAATAAACTTTAGAGGGCATCTCTGTAACGAGTATAGTGACACCTTCAATTCTCTACACCGGCTTATCAGCATTGCGTTCTCTTTTAAAGCTTATAATGCAGCAGAATATCTAGTAAGATTTTTCTTACTGGTAGACGTGACGTCACGAACTGAAATTATTTGGGAATTGTTTTCAAATCCTTCTTTGCCGCTGTCGTAACTGCCAAGATAATGCAATAAAATCTATTTTTTTAACATTACAATGGAGGTCTTAAATTTACTCTGTAATTGTAATTTGTAAAGCGCAGTAATATTCCGCGAATTTAGAAGTCAAATGGTTATTTCGGATAGGTTCCAAATTTCGAAACTGATCACCATTGAAAAAGTTTTTCTGGTGAAATTTTCTTCTTACATCACCAGAACATAAAACTCCAGGTGGTTCCCTACTCAATAGCAAGAATTTATTCTCCTAGCTACTAATTTTAATATCGCAATGGAGTCCCTGTTCTTTTAGTTAAAATTTCCCGGGCCACTGAGATATCCGATCTCTTTTTAGGTCTGCTTCAGCTGACAACCATTCTTTCTGATGTACATGGTGATCTGAGTGAATTTAAAGCTATTGACCTTGATACGCCACATTTAATGCGCTTTTATTGAAGTATTGCTGTAAATACTCACAGGCAAAGTTAGAATTTATGACTGAGGCCATTACTGCTGTGTCATCAGCGAAGATAGCTATAACAGTGTCGATTATGGTTGGTAGATCAGCGGTGTAAAGCATGTATAACAAGGGACTAAGAACGCTTCCCTGAAGTAAATCGGACTGTAAAGGCATCAGAGAAGCATAGATTTCGCTGTAATGGATAAGGAAATGTCTAAAGATGTTAGGATTTGGCAATCTGGGTGGGGTAGGTTATATTTAAACTTATGGATTAGGCCTTTAGGCTGTACCTTATGAAATCCTGGTGAAATGTTAATGGAGACAGCTTGTTTTCCAAATATTTATATTTTCCTGCAACTTCTTGCTTAATGGTTGAGTACTGCAGGCGAAAACTGAAGTTGTGGTCTGAAATTAGCTGTCTTTTTTTGTCAAAAATCGCAATTATTTTCTATGATATGAGGAAGTAACCTACTCTTGCTAATCAGCAAGGGAATATCGTAACAAATAAAAGTGAGATTGTAAAACGTATTGAAAACGTTTATCAGAAGTTATATATCAACGATATCAAAACCCGAGGATTACTCCAGAACTATTGCGAACGCAGATCTACCAGAAATAACTATATCGGAAATAAAACACGTCCTACAGCAAATTATCACATATAATCTCATAAGAGCATTAATTCTTTCCGTAAACTTTTTTGAGTGCGATTGATATCAGACTGTATATTCCTAACACGGTAACCGTTTAATTCAGCGTAGACATTTTCGGCGGGTTGGGATACGGAAACAGCCCGGTGTACAAGCGAATTGATGACGGAAAGTTTTTGTGAAGGATGATGGTGGGAATCGGGAATCGTATTATCACTGCAGGTAAAGCCGACGGCATAGCACAAAGCCACTCCACTGTGGTTGCCCGCGTGCTACAAGTACCTAAAGCAGGAACGCCGCGATTGTGCGTCCGTCTCAGTGGCCTGCCATTGCATCTCTCTAAACTTCCCAAAATGCTAAAAACTATCGAAATAACGCGCTACGGCTCCGGCCAAGCAAACTGCTCAAGATATTAACCGAGACTGCAAAACGGCACCGCGCACTTGCAAGTCGTAACCACCACCAGAACTAAAGTATCGCCTCTGCCATCGATTAGGACTGGAAAACCTCCTAGTACTTTTGAAATCTAGAGTAACATAACACTGTCTGGTGGTATATCTTTTAGAATACTTAATCCACCGTAGCACTTTCTTTGGGCTGGTGTTGCCAGTGATCGTTGATTAGATTTTCTTATCTTGAAGGGTTTGATGAACTGATCCATTTGATATGGAACATTTAAGACTTGACGAATTTTCTTTTCCTCTGCAGAAAGCACTTAGATGAAAACGAACTAGAAGACGATGCCGAAGTGTTCTTCAAATCCTTTTGCTTTTTTGCATTCCATCCGATTTAATTTCGATCTGTTACTTTGATAAGTGATTCAGGAATTTGTCGATTCTTGACGATATTTTTTGTGGCTCTTATATTAATGTTATTTTCGACTTGATGTAATTTGTGTTTCTCGCTCTTTCCTTTTTCTCTATATTTGCCACTCCCAGACAGAAAACACTATTTACTTCATGTCATTTTTTAACCCGCACATTAATGATTAATTTCTTCTTTCCACCACAGTTTATGTATGTAATCTGCTGTAGATTTTTTCTCTCTGCTCGAATTTTTTTTTGTCTATGCATTTCTACCGCGAATTATTTAAAATTTAGTTTAGGACCAGCCGTTGAAACAATTAGATGTGACGAAAGCCACATTGGGCCGCGTGTCGTGTGTATATCGTAACAGGTTTTTGGCGCTCAACGTGGGGATATCGTTTATGACACCTCTTATACCGATAACTTCTTTTCGATATTCATTTCTAGGGTGAACCTTTTTTCCGACTTTAAAATTTTTCCGCCATATTTTCACATTGATGAGTCGTATCGAGCACTTTTTCTTAACGTGCCGATCATTCACGATCCCAACTTTGAATTAATTGTTGTTCTTTTTATATTTCGCCATAGTTAGCAAGAATAAACATTTCAGTTGAAATGGAGTTTTTATCTTTCTTTGTCGTTTCTTGTCTTTTTCTTTTTACTCGTGTCTATTCTTGTTTTTTCTTGAATTTTTCCTTGTTTCTCTGTCTTTTTTATCCCATGTTTTTTTTGTCATAACGATTTCAGAACAGGAAAAAACATAGTTATTTGTTTTCAAAGACACCTATCGAAGTGATTGTGTATACAGTATGTACCCGGATTGGGTTACAAAGAGGCAAAAGAAGTTTAGTTTTAACTTCTCAAAAAAATATCATTCTGTATAAAAAACCCTGCTTGTTCTCAAATTAAAAATGCACTTGCCAAAATTTAAATATCCCCTTTCGTATACGGAGGAGGTTCGAAAATATGAATATGGCTTAAGAATAAAGTACCCTTATTTTTCAAAATATACAATTATGTTAATTGGAAATATTTGTTTTCTGTTAAAAATTATAATTGCTTTGAATTGCTATTGATGTTTGGATCACGTATTATTTTTCTTTTTAAGATACCTGTGTTTTTGCTGACACAAATATGAGATGTTTAGCATCAACTTCGGGTCACATAAATTTCAGGTAAAGTGAGCGAAACTGAAATTCGACAATACACTTATCTTATCGTATCCGTCAAACTTTAAAGTATCGCGTTTTGTAATTCGCAGAGTAGTGAAAGAATAAGAAAAACCAGTAAAAATTGTTTTTTAGAACAGGTAGCTGTGACTTTATATTTTACACCTACTTTTAATTCTAAGCAAGTTTTTCAAATAACATTTTAGTCTATTTTGAAAAATAAGGGTGCTTTATACTTGAGCTATTTTCATATTTTCGAACCTCCCCCGTATAGGAAAGGAGATATTTAAATTTTGGCAAGTGAATTTTAGTTTGAGAACAGGCAGGGTTTTTTACAAAGAGCATTTTTTTTGAGAAGTCAAAAATAAACTTGTTTCCCCTCTTTGTAACCCAATCCGGGGCATACTGTATATATATTTTTTTTCAATTAAATTTTATTCTTTTATATAGTGTAAGTTTCATGTTAAAGTAGAATTTTGAGTAATGTTACCCGTGATGTTGACAATTTCATGTTAGCATTTTATTCTTTGGTTTTCTTTCTTTTCTGGACGTTTTACTCAATTTTGACAAACGCTTAGCGCGTTATATTGCTTACTCCAGTACCTGATTGGGATTACCTTCTTCTCTTTGTAATTTATCGGCTTTGATCTTCCTAGCGTAGTTCTATCAACCGTGTTCTTCATTAATCCCAGCCTTCTTTTTTGGTAATAAATCATTTGTTCTAATACTACCGGGCACCCTCATATATATTAACTACATGTTAAATGTATGCTATTGTTGTTTGACCGTCTCATACGATTATATCCTACTGTAAACAGTTTATTTGTGTGGTGATAGTGTAGGTATTATTGTTTGTTTCTGCATATAAGCCTAATGATTTCAAAGTAGGACAAAGTACGTCTGTTAAATAACCTTTGATATTTGTTTGGTTTTTGGTGAATAATTTTCTGAAACCATAAATTACGCGCTCTTCCAATGCGTTGAGTGGGCCAACTGTTGTGTAAAACTATTTGTAAAGCAGATTGTAACGGAAGGTGTGCATTAGAAACAAGAAATCGAACTCTAAAGTAAGAATTTTGTACGAGACCCCATTGCCTTGACCGTAGCTAGGCAATTTCGTCAATGTTGAGAATGTGCGGTTTCGCACAAACATAATAACTACTCTTCTATTTTGTCATATTATTCTGAAACAGGACCGGACTTTACGAGTTTCGCACAGCAGGCCCTCTCACTGGCTAGCCTGGGACGATCGAATATTTTACCGCATGCCTCCCAACGCTATTAGACTTGTGGTAAGTGCGGTTAGGTGTTGTTGTAAACTCTTGTTTATATCATAACAAAAAGCTATGGTCTTATTTATTGTAAAACTGTGAATAATTCTAGTAAAAGTGTGTTTTCAACTGCTGTAACTAAAATTGCGTAGGTATAACATACCAACATACACGTCGCTAAGTGACATTTTAATGACGCCATCATAACCTATCACTAAAAAGTCTCTTAGTCAATGGCTGAAGTTGGCAACGACGTTTTAGTCACAAAGTGAAGTTAGTTTCATACAGTATTTCCTTTATTAGCCTCAGCCAAACTGAAATCAAGTTTGTTTTTAACAGTCAACTTTGACGCTTATCAAGCATAATTTATCCTAAGATAATATTCAAAATCTTAATGAAACAATATGTTGTTATATTATCTAAATTTGTGGTCGTAGAGAAAGTTAGTATGTAACACTTTATATAGAAAAGTAAAATTAAAGTGTATTCACCTTTACCTGTGCTATATCATTTTCCGCAAAGTTATTGAAGTGGCGTGTTTGTTAATTGATGCATTTCATCGTAACAGATTGAAATGGTTTTTAGTTGCGTACATTTCTAAAAATACAAGTGCTTTTTGAAGCAGTTATTTAAATAATAAATAGTTCAACTACAACATTATTACCGGCAGTGTTAAATATATATATTGTTTTTGTACGTACTTTTTTATAGTAACTGTGCAGACTTATCGAAACAACTTGAATCCGTAAAACAATTCCCGGATTTGAGTGGAAATGCAGTAATTGCCGTGAAAGCGCAAACAACATGGATATCAGCTTCTCCTCAGAATGTAAAAGTTGTATGATCGTCCACATTGAAAGTTATAAATGAACAGTACAGTAGCTGTTTTTAAAACAAAAATTACATCTTTGCAGAACATTAAACAGCAGGATAACAGCAAAATAAATGAAAAATCAAAACGCCAAAAGCGTGCGCATAATATTATATTGCATAAGCTTGGAGTCAAATCATAGTAGTGATGATATAACAAGAGCAAACAAAATTATAAAAAATTTGGCCCCTGAAGTTGATACTGCTGATCTGAAAGTTTATAGACTTGGAAAGCTAACTAATAATTCAACCTACCATTAAAAGTAATATTAAATAATAAAAATGATGAATTGCAAATCTTTAAAAGTAAATGAAACTTGGAATAATACATTCTAATGTTGGAATCAGTATAGACGAAACTATAATGCAAAGGAACACTGAAAAAGTCATAATGGAATTACAAAATCGTAAAAAAAATAAGAAATTAGTTTGTATATCAAATATATCACTAAAACTACTAACTTTGAAAGTGGTCTAAACAAGTGTGGTTAAAAGTAACTACCAGTAACAAAAACATTCCTGCAGGTGTTATTTATAAAAGTAAATCTGGAATAGGCTGTCTTAATACATTAGTGGATCTGTTAGAAAGTATATATCAAAACCATTGATCTCAATTCCGTTGCCTATTACTGTAATGGCAGAAATTGAAGTTGGCTAACGCAAATCGAATGATACCAATTACGTTTTATTTAATTTGCATGCTCCGCTGATACAGTCTAAAGGTAGGGGTAGAAAACACCACCATATACAACTTACCCTATTAAGATAATGATAAAATTAAAAATAGGGCACACAAAAAGTATCTAAAGACCAAATCATCGACTGAGAGCACTGAGTCAAAAAGTTACTTAGTAAATGCTATAAAAAAGCTAAATCGGCGTATATACAATATTAACTTCAAATAAATAAACATTAATCATTCGATATTTGGAAAAAGTTAAAGAATGGGGTTTAAACGACAAATCTCAGACAAATACAATTGATTTACCAGACGACGTAAGTGCGGACAATATCAGTAATTATGTTATTAATAAATGCAGCAGAAATAAATATCACTTATTTGAATATTACAAAAAAATGAATTTAGCGACATTTGACTTATCAAAATTAATAAAGACGTTAGCTGCAGCTCAACTCAAGAAACATTTAGAAGCAAATCATATATTATCTGCTTTGCAGTCAGCATTCAGAACAAACCATAGTACTCAAACAACGCTTCTTAAAATTGTAATTGATATTAGTAGCGCCCTGGATGATAATAAAGTTGCAATTTTAATATTGCTTTATCAAAGCAAGGCCTTTCATAGGAAAAAACTTGCACTACTGTTATCGAAGTTGAACTACATAGGACTCGACCCAACAGCATGATCATGGTTTAGTAATTATACGTATAAGTACTAGTAGCCAAACAGTAAAATACCAAAAAACAATACTTCCGAACACAATATTAGAAGGGGAGTTCCACAGGGCAGTATTCTATTTCCATTATTGTTCTCCATCTGTACTTTTGACATACCGCGATCGTTAAAATGCTGCCAATGTCACCTCTACGCTGGTGATGTGCAACTTTACATATTTTCCACAATTGACGAAGTCCGTATTACCAACGAGAATATAAATAAAGACTTCTCCAGTTTGTATGAAGTTATATACGTGTTAACTTTACAAAATCGGTCTCTATGTGAAGTGGCATTGGTAAAAATAGATAAAACATAGATTTATCTAATCATCACTTGGTGCAAAATGGATCTGAAATAAAATTGGTTATTTCGGCTAACAATCTTGAACTAATAATCTATAATGCTCTGGCCTTTGATGAGCATGTTAATACAATTATTAGAGTGTCTTTTAAGAAATTAAAGCTATAGTATAGATTCATATTTATACCAGATTGTGAAATTAAATTAAATTAAAATTAATATAGGGCTTTATTTATTCTAACCATATATATAATACACATATATTGCTAGTAGGGCCTCGGAACGTCAGAAAACATTACGGCGCCGACATAGTCTCACTTAGAGTATAACGCGTCTCGTGCGCATGCGTGGGAATTTAAACTCCGCCTTTAGAAGCGAATTTTAAACTTGACCACTTCCCCATTGGGCGGACGACGCCGTTGCCCTTGCGCACCGCCCACCATTATACATTGAAGAGTTGCTAGTCTGTCTCACTTCCTTGGCAAGTTTCCCACTCATAGCCGCTAGCAATATAGTAAGTATTAGATATATGATTCTAACATAGACTGATGCAATGGAGTTTATTTAAAATTTTTAAATCAACAGAATATAAATAAACTACAGAGAACCAAAAATTCTTGCATTCGATTTGTATTTTTTGTACCTTTTCGTCATTCAATTACGCCTTATCTAGTAAGAAACAATGAATTTAATGTTCGAGGTAGATCAGAATATTTATTTGACATGTTTTTGTTCAAATTGGTACATTCTAGATGCCCATCAGATTTGTATGATTTGCTAACAAGGAGGTCAAATATACATAGTTTTAATTGAACTGATATTGAGCTTAAGGATAAAAATGTATTTGAACTGATTTCATCAACTGAGAATGGCTAAGGATAACTGTATGGCTAAATAAAAATGTTATGCAGGTATGCAGTTAATAATTAATTAATCACATTGCTTAATTCTGTTGTTCCGATTAGCTGTTAGGTTCGTAACTAAGAAAACCTGTTTATCGGTAACCAGGGACGCCCTTTGATCCAACGCTGTCTCGATCCGAATTTAGAAGGACGCCAACCTGCTGTTATGCCTTCCTGGCCCCAGATGCTGGAAGCTGCTCAAAGTGAGCCCTCTTCTTCCACTTTGCATCGTCGTCCGCTCGCTGAAATCGCTTTGATTCAATATGCCGGTAGCTCCCTCGACTGCCGTTCTTGAGGCAGCTCGCCTTGCTGCCTGAACTGCCTTCGCTGGTGCTCCCGATGCTGCTCTCAAGCTTTATTTGCTGGTGCAAGTCGTCGCTGCTCTTCTCCAAATCATTTCTGGCTTCTTTAAATCGTACCTGTGTGTCGAAGTCCAAAGTTTTGCTGTTCAAATCTTGAGTGTTCAACTGATTACTGGAAACACTACACAAAACACAACTAACCCACGTCTAGATAACAATAATACAACCAGTTGGAACTCAAAAAAACTTTAATTCAACGAAGATTTGCAACATTCTTACTTGGAAGCCAGCGCACAACCTCGTTCTTGGCTTCGCTTAGCCGAGCTTCATTTGTTCTTATTTACAAGCGTTGCTAAGTAACCTACTACATTCTATTTTTGTAATTACACCTACTATGTTCTTATGAATTTTTTGCTTTCTCGAATTGCCAAATATTGTAACGCTAACCTCACTTTTTTTTTAAATTCACATAACTTTACTTTTCTGGTTTTAAGCACTGCCACTCTTAATTGCTGATGTAACAGGTTGCTTTCTGCGCTTAGGCATGTTACATAATTTTTATTCAGCGTATCATTACCCGTAACTTTATTGACCAACAGCCTAACACGTCGCTGTGAATACAAACTAACTGCACTTTGTCTCTGTGGCGCTTCGTCACCCTTTTTATTAACACAATTTTATTACCATGTCTTACATTTCAAATATATGAGCATTTACCAAAATCAAAGTAGCACTTATCAATTTAAATCATAACATCGAATTAAGTTAATCGAAACCCTGCCGATGTCGTTTTCAGAACCTATTTGCTATTCTTAGTCTAATTAAATTAAAATCAACCAATTTTACAAGTGGCAAAAAATATTTAATTTCATTAAATTCATTTTTATTTCAAGTAGATAACATGTTGAACAGCCCTCGTATGTGTTGTAAAGTTATTGTAGCGGTAAAAATTATAATGACTCAAAACTGATGTGCCTGAACTAATCTATAAATTGTTACCGTGTACTTATTAGCACATAATTAACGTTTAAAACCATTTTAAAAATTTTAATTTCGTCTAGCAAATTACAGAAAATCGTTTTTATACTTTTTTTTCTCCATAACGGTTGCAAATACGAAAAAACTGCAAGAGAACAAAAAGATTCTAAACAAAACAGAAAACTCAATTTGTATTTTAGAATCTAACAGCGGCGCACCGCAAAAAAGTTCAGGGGGAGAAAAAGAAGCATGGCCCCTGAAAAAATATCTCCCTGTAGATTCTCACAACCATTTGATATTCTCAATGATGTAAGCCCTGCAGCGTAACCTGTATTCCAAATTTGAGCTAAATATCTCAAAAACTGCAGGAGCTATAAAGGAAAAAGTTAAAAGTTAAAAAAAAATTGACCGGAAGTCGACCTCGGAAAAGAAATCCGATTTCCGGTTTCTATATATTTTTGGAATCTACTCTTCAAGCTGAGTCGAATGATATATATCTCGTCCTTCTAAAATATATCTCCATTTTCTTGCTTCTCAGGTAATAATAACAAGTTAATAAATTATGTATCAGTGAGACAAACGTCTCATTTAACGCGCCTTCAAACCTCGATCGGTTAGGCAACCACCCAGACCTGGAAGGTGTCAAAGTGGTTGCCTAACCGATCGAGGATTTAAGGCGCAGAGGGTCGCAGCTACGTTTGGCTGCCGAAACAGTTTTTATTTAATACGCGTTCTATTTGAAAAACGGTCTTTTTGTGATTTCTCGAAAACCGGAAGTGTCACGTGACTGAAATTAGGTTCCTGACCTGACATGACCATTCCAAACATATAACTTTAATAACTTTTTTCTCTATCTCTTACGGTTTGGCTGCTGAAACAGCGCCCCGGACAAAACAGCGTCCCAGACAGACACGTCTATTAGATAAAGGATTATGCTTTATAAATCTATGAATGTTTAATTCTCATAATACTTCCATTTGTAGCGATTAATAAAGTACCAATTCTGTTCATATTTGATTTTTAATCAATTAAGATTTATTTTATAATAATAAAAAAAACAGAATCTCAGAATATAAGGTATAACTATTTTACAGTACCCGTTCACAAAACATCATAATTTGAACGTTGTTTCATCTATTGTGCTGCTAGATTATTAAACTATCTTTTAGATATTTTATATTTGTCATAACCATCGTTTAAACTAAAACTAAAACTGAAACTATGTGCTTAGAGGAGCTTTTGTTTTTATTTAGTTTAGGTAACATACTTGGTATTATACTATTATATATTCTTTTATTTTCTAATAATATTATTTCTAATAATATTAGGTTTTGATTTAATATTGTGCATGTTGTCAATTGTGTACAGGATAATGTAGGGGATCGGTTTTATCGAACTTCTGTCATGTGTGTTATATAATGATTTTAACACAGTAAAAAATATTATCATTATTTTATAAACTCGTCTAGAGACTCGTTTATTAAACATACGTGCCGCTTGTGCTTAAAAACCCGTGACTAGGGTGACGTTTATAAAACTTGTTACATAATATAAGTACTATTATGCCGAACTGTAATTGGAAAAATATTATAACTGCATTTAATAGCTTCCAAGTCTATAAAAGGCCCCATAAAAGTTGTTGCATAAAGGCGTCCTTCATAATAACCCTGATTTTGTAAATTTTATATGTGATAGATTAAAAAAAAATCATTCTCTTTGTTGTCTGGACATTTTCTAATGCCCTTTAATCTGTGCTTCAAAGCAATGCAATGGCAGGATTAACACTTGTGTAATAATTTGTGTTTCAGTTTAGCCTAAGGAAAGCGGTGGCCAAAGCTGCCGAGATTAGGGGCTCAAACTTTAGCAATTTGTCAGTAGCAAAATAGTTTCGAGCTTATCGTAGGTGGAGCACCATGGAAATAAATTATTCATCGCAGGAAATCACAGGCAAATAGAACAAGGCGATATGAATTTTTTGTTAGACAGAATTAGGTCAGGCGCTTGTTTCTCGACTTGACAGTAGATAATGGATAAAAACACAGGTAACAGGTGCTAGTAAAGTCGACAGTGTAATTTAGGGAAGTGGTAGGTGTTTTTGCGTCAGGAATATCGCTTTATAGCAGCAAATAATTAAGATAGAAACACGTTCGAACTTTATCACAGTTATTGGATATGTGAGAATCTGGTAGTTGAACTTTGAATATTAGTAATATCTCAAAATTGAAATATCTTCCAGTAAGAAATCGGTCTTTTAATATGTTGTCTACATCAATAGGAACGTGTTGAGGCGTGTTTTATGTCTGAACTTCAGGGTGAGAAGGGATATGTAATTGAAACCTCCAGCTTCCTTGGAATAGGTAGCTACAACAAACACAAATATAAATAAGTAATAGGCAACAAGTATATACACTTTTCGCTTTCCTCATTTTCTAAGACAACAGTTTCATTATTATGAGCTACAACCACACTGTCCTATTACAACGATGCAGTTTCTGAATGTATGCGAAACGCATTTAAATATTAAAACATTTCCTATGGGGGCCCTACGGGAAATGTAACAACAGCTAAAAGCTTACAGCAGATTATATGAATGCTATAAGAATTTGCTGTAAATTTCTCTAATGTAAGTTTATAGTATTCATGCGTGCAAAACATGGATGTTCATAAAGAGTGATGTGTACAGTAGAACATAACAAAATTAAGAGCCAAATGTATTCCTATAATTCAAGTAATATATAGAAAATTAAATATATTGGATACTCATGCTGCCAAATTAAAGTCATGGCTATTTGTAAGTAATTTATCTGTCAACTCCATATTCCTTTACAGTGGAAGCCTTTTGATTCGCTCTTCTTATACACCAACAGCGTGACTTACCCGTGTGCACTTTGTTCATACCTTTTTACGCGCGAGACGTAGTGCCAATTGTAAAACTAATTATTCCTAGTATTCTAAATTGTAAACTCGAAAGATTCGGAATTCAACGTCCAAATATACACAAGAAACATCTGGAGTTCCACTGGGCTCCAACTTGGGCTCTTTGTATTGCTGGGTCCTCATTAGCAAGATACGTGTTGCATTGCTTCCACTGCTCCAAATAATTTCTGCTAGGTGCAGATGATCTTTTTATATTAAAGGCTTCAAAAATGTAGTGTATTACGTCAATGTAATCTATATGCATTATAAGTGTATTGTTGAGTAAATATACGATTTTCTAATATGGATAATTACGTTCAAAATTTCAAAAATCATAACATTGAAATGTGTCAATAAAGTACTGGAAATCACATACTTAGTATTATTACTGAAATTCATGGTCTTTGGAATGTGAACATGACTTGTCTCGCCTGAATGTGTTAGGAATAATATTTCCATGTAAAACCGATTTATACATCCGTGTTTATTAGTATTTGTTTTCATGTGTGTTTGAAGTTAGATTTAGTTAGTTTTAAAATAGCGCCAGTGAGTTTGTACAGTCGGTGTAGGTTGCTAGGCTCTCCCGCGCTACTGAAAGCGCGCGTTTCGGAAGCGATCGGTTTTGGAGCAAAAGGTTAATCTGCTGAAGTGGTTTCGTTCTTGGACCGAAGAGTGTCGCCGGAGCTAACTAGTTTTTGTAGGTGCGATCTTGCGCTAAGTGAAAGCAAAGTTCCCATGAATCCTGGGAAACTACGAATGAAGCAAAGCTTTGAAATAGTGGCCTATGCGCGAAACCGAAAAATCGCATTCGGGTTCGACTAAGGAAGTGACAGCGACATATAGCAAAGGCGTCGTCGTATAGAGTTGTAAAGTCGTAGTTTAGGTGTGCGTTATTCGTTTTTATTGTAAATGCGTAATAGAAACAGATTTTTCTGTATGCTTAAAACAGATGCGCAGTACAAGCAGCCTTTTGCACGTAATGGGAATTATTGTTGTTACTTATATAAATTAATTTATTCCGCTATTTTTTCAATAATACGAAATTTCCTGGTATTCGGGCTTTGGCGATCGTTTTATCGGCATTTTGTTGGATTTCCTATCCACTCTATCGCACTCGTAGCTTATGTCGACGCCATCGCGCTTAAGATCCTTTAATTCTGATTTACAATGTAGTCGTTATCAGCTGCAAGCCCGCATTCCTCCGTGATTGTTTCGCAAAAGATCGAAAATTATAACAGGTCGGGAGGTCGCGGGTTCGATTCCCGTGACCATCTGCTCTGATTCAGGTTTTTAGGTGGTTTTCTGAGTCAACGGAGTACCTTCTCTGATGTGAATGACGGGGTAGTACTTTCTCCACCTTTCCTGGCCTCTCTTCCATTATCCACCCTTCCTTTCTGTCACCCATCGTATAATTCCCGTTCTTGGCAGAAGAGGGACACAAGGTCCGTATAGCAGCCCGTCTCCAATTGGGGGAATTAAATGACCTTAAAGCTTTACCTTTTTGTAATAGGGTTACCGCAAATGGGCTCTTCTTTAAATTACTTAATTGATTTCTTCGTCAAGCAAAAATCGTTACCAATTCTTTAACTTAACGCTAGTTACTTATTATTAATTTACTTTAGAATATTTAATTGTATCTTACGCCATCACATCAACCGAATTACTTTTGCTTACTATTCTGATTTACTGCATTTTCCTAATTATTGATCGGTTAGCTTTATTCACAATTTGCACTAATTATTCAACTGATGTTTTGCCGATAATACGAATATCGGGAGCTCTACGAACCGTAATAACGTTTTGGATGATTATCGTTGGTATTGTGGTTTTCTATTTATCGTTAGATACGACCGAAATTTTAAATGTTATCTAGAAGTTCGTCTAGCATTTTTAACTGGTTAAATATGATTTCATCAGGTATGTACAGGGTGAGCGAAACTCGATATTTCAGCTCTATTATAAGAAAAGGAAAAACGGTAGAAAAATCTGAAACTTGATTCTTAAATGGGATTGAGTAAGATCCATTTTAAGCCAAATTTGCATATTTTTCGATATTTGGAAACTGAAGTAATGACGTCATCGAATGTTTTTTTTCTCGGAAACATACTTATATTTTGGAATATTTAAAAAGAGCTAATTTTTATAAACACATTTCGTGAAGAAAAAAATTTGCTATCTTCTTCCATTAAAAAATTATAAGCAAATTTGTAGAAAATAGTATTATCAAAAATTCGCAATTGTCACGATATAAACAAGTAGCCTTTGGAAACAAGTAACAATGTCGCATCTGTCAATAATTAAACTAATGGTTGACAAATATTGTTTTGTTTGCATTTGATTTTGAAAAATGTTCACCCACAACGAAGAAGTCGACATGTTATTAGTTTATGGGGAATCTCAAAAGAATCGTAGAAGAGCAGTTTAGTTATACTCCCAAAGATACTCCGAACGTGTTATTCTAAGCTTAAAAATACTTAAAAGTTTTGAGCGCTATTTACGTGCATTTTCTTCTCGAAAGAGAAGAAAACATGTTAAAAGGGTCAATTCTGACAATACTGTTGTCACTCTGGTAATAGTAATAACATATTATGTGTTCTTGTAATGTTAAATTAATAATTAATACTAAATAAAAAGAATAATTAATAATGTTTAATTATTGACAGATGCGACTTTGCTATTTGTTTCCAAAGGCTACTTGTTTAAATCGTGACGATTGCGAATTTTTTATAATACTTTCTTTTTAGAAATCTGCTTATAATTTTTTAACGGACGAAGATAGAAATTTTTTTCACATAATGTGTTAAAAAAAATTAACTCTTTTTAAATATGCCAAAATATAGGTATGTTTCCGGGAAAAAATATTCGATGACGTCATTACTTCAGTTTCCATATATGGAGAAATATGCAAATTTAGCTTAAAATGGACCTTACTCAATTCCATTTAAGAACCTCTTTTCAGATTTTTTCTATCGTTTTTCCTTTTCTTATAATAGAGTTGAGACGTCGAGTTTCGCTCACCCCGCACAACATATTTAAAAAACTCCATTCACACACTTCGTTAATATCGTTTATTCCCAGTTGCTTTCGATATTATGTATTTATCGTAATACTCATCGTATCTTTAAGGTATTATTCTTTTATTGTGCATCTACACCTATTTTACAGACCTACTTATTTCTTTTATTGCAGTCTAATTTGACATCCTAGTAGAAACTGTAATACACATATGAGATGCATCCGATTTGCTTATTGCTCATATGCCTATGTTGTGGAGCCTTCTCAGTTTTCCGTTATTTGGAAAATTCCTGATTGCCAGCTCGCCTTGGAATTTGTGGACTGTATGAATTGTAGGTTTCACTGAATAAATACACTCGTTGAAAGCCGGAAATATGTTACTTTATTAGCAATAAACAACACATTGAACATTTGAACCTTTACAAGAATTAGGTTTCGTAGAGCGGACCGGTTCGCATGCTGCCACGTTGACAGATGGAACGTAAGTGAGTTTTTAGAATCGGACCCGCACGGGAGTCTACTGCGCACAGTATGAATTCAGAATGCAAGAGAGGCGGCAAAAGTTTATAAAGTCCTTAACATACCGCCCGCCTTGGAAAGGGTAACCTTTCAAATAAAACAGTACAGAGTTGACATGTAAAAGCTAGAGTAAAACATGTAACATGAACACACATATATACAAAGCATAATAGTACATGGATCTTAATCTAGTACAAGAAAACCCGAACAATGGGGAGCCAAAAGGCTTTACGAAAACTGCGCTGAACGCTAACGCACTAGTTCACAACACTAGGTAGCGGGCACAATTTGGCGAAGGATCGTTTCACGATTCCTGACACAGTGTTCACTGACGCCACACGCGTAACGCCGTCAAGGCCAGGGTGCAGCTCGGTGACACGGCCTAACCTCCACTTCAGAGGGGGTAGATTGTCATCCTTGATGAGGACCATGGAACCAGGCTGGAGGTCCGAAAGATGCGTGCGCCATTTGGTGCGCTGTTGGAGTTCCGAGATGTACTCTTTACTCCATCTCTTCCACACATTCTGGTGAAGTTGTTGTATTCTCTGGTATTTAGACAGCCGAGACTCGACTATCTCAGTAACGTTGGGATCAGGCAGTGACACCAACGGACGACCAATCAGGAAATGAGCAGGAGTCAAAGGCTGAAGGTCGTTTGGATCAGAGGACAAAGGGGACAGAGGTCGGGAGTTTAAGGCCGCTTCCACCTGTGCTAACAAAGTGCCGTTGTCTGAGTAGACATGGAGCGGTTTGCCTCGTCGAGCCACAAACCGGCGAAAAGCCATTAAGAAGGTTTCAGTAGAAAGGTCAGCGACCAATTCAAGGTGCACTGCTTTTGTGATAAAACAAACGAATAGACAAAGGTAGGACTTCACTAGTTTAGAACCACGTCCTTTGCGATCCTTTATCATGAAAGGTCCACCATAATCAATACCAGTCGTATGAAATGGGGGCGATGATTGAGTACGAGAGGCTGGCAGGTCTCCCATTATGGGTTCAGTTAACTTAGGAGAGAATCTAAAACACCGTAAGCATTGATGAACCACTTGCTTGACGATATTTCTGCCAGAGGTGATCCAATATCGTTCTCTGAGATTAGCTAACAGCATTTGAGGTCCGGCATGGAGAAGCCGAAGATGCTCATGCGATACTAGGAGTTTGGCGAATGGATGTTTGCCAGAAATCACTAGAGGAAACTTCTTGTCAAAGGGTAATTGAGAGTTGTGGAGCCTACCACCAACTCTTAGCAGTCCCTCGGAATCCAGAAAGGGATTCAGGGATATCAAAGCAGAAGATTGTTTCACAGGCTTGCTCTGTGACAACAGTTTAAGTTCGTCTGGAAATGACTCGCGTTGGGAGAACCTGGCAAGCCTTACAATAGACGCTTGCAGTTCATCTGTAGAAAGGGGCCCAGAAAGACGATCAGCTTTGGGGGCTCGCGCATTGTTATGAAAACGAAAGCAATAAGCTATAACTCGTTGTAAGCGAGCAAAGCTTGAATACTGATTGAACGGAAATGGTTCAACAGAGGTTGCAGGAAAACTCTGAACTTCCTTTTTGAATTCTGGAAGCTCAGCACGAACATGTTTGGAAGTAGGCCAAGAGGCCTCACCTTCGCTTAGCCAGGTGGGACCATGCCACCAAAGGCTCAATCCTTTCAAACCTAAAGGGGTGATTCTCCTAGTGAGAAGATCAGCAGGATTAGGCGTTGTGGGAACATGCCGCCAAGTGGCATCAAAGGTGAGTTGCTGAACATCAGCAACTCTGTTGCACACAAAGGTCTTAAGAAGATTTGGACTGGTTTTCAACCATCCTAGCACTATTGTGGAATCTGTCCACAGACCGATTCTAGATATGGGCAAATCAAGTGCCTTTATGACTTGCACGGAAAGTTTGCTTAGAAGAACAGCTCCGCAGAGCTCGAGCTTCGGGATTGTCAAGGGCTTTAAAGGGGCTACCTTGGCCTTGGAGCAGAGAAGGTGAACCTGTACTTCCCCTTCCTGATTCTTGGAACGTAGGTATATCGACGCACCGTAACTATTGTTAGAGGCGTCGCAGAAACCATGGAGCTCTATCTCGACCACGCTCCGACAGAGGACGTGACGAGGAATTGCTAAGTCATTGAGCATGAGAAGCTCACTGCGATAGGTTAACCATTTTTCTTGTATGGCTTTAGGAACGGGTTCATCCCAATCCAGCTTTTCCATCCAAAGCTGTTGCAAAAGAACCTTGGCACCCATGGTGCATGGACTTAGAAGGCCCAACGGGTCGAATATCTGCGATCTTTCAGACAAGATGCTACGCTTGGTAGCCTTACTACTTGTAGAATTTGAAATATGGGATATTTCAGACAAGCTGCTACGATTGGTAGCCTTACCACTTGTAGAATTTGAAATATGGGATATTTCAGACAAGCTGCTACGATTGGTAGCCTTACCACTTGTAGAATCTGAAATATTGAACATGGAAGTAGGCCAAGATGCCTCACTTTCGCTTAGCCAGGTGGGACCGTGCCACCAAAGGCTTGACAGACCCAGCGGGTCAACTATCTGGGAAATTTCAGACAAGCTGCTACGATTGGTAGCCTTACTACTTGCAGAATCTGAAATCTGGGATATTTCAGGCAAGCTGCTACGCGTGGTAGCCTTACTACTTGCAGAATCTGAAATATTCTCTACTGATAAGAATCTTTTCTGAGCGATTTGCAATGAATCACCCAATACCTCTACAGGCTTCTTGAAAGGGATAGAGACAACGAATCGACCATTCGCTTCTCGTTGAGTATTTTGCACGAAATGTGCCTCACAGGCGTTCTCTTCATTTGTGCGAACCTTTTCCTCTGGGTAATGTTCGAGTTGCCAGAACCTAGCAATGGGATCAGAAGCATCCTCGATCGTGCTAAGATTGCACTGTACAGGGTACGCAGAAGGGGGGCCTGTGGGGCCAGAAACAATCCAACCAAAACGAGTCTTTTGGAGGATAGGAAGATTTGGGCCTAGACCAATTTGTCCAATACAAAGGAGCTGCCAGAAAATGGGCGAACCAATCAGAATGTCGATGGTGCCCGGTTGGTCGTAGGACAGATCTGATAACTTGATGTTATCAGGAACCTTGAAGCTGTTTCGCTGGACGCGAAAACTTGGGGTAACACCCGTAATCTCATCGAGAACAAGACAGGATAGGCCAATGCCGTATGAAGTGTGAGGGGCTTGCAGCTTGATATCACACCTAGCCTTGATTTGAGAAGTGGCTTTACTTAAGCCTGAAACAGTAACGTTGACTTCGCGAGTTGGAAGCTTCAACCTTTTACACAGATCTGAACGTATGAAGTTCGATTGGGAACCGGAATCCAGCAGGATTCGCACAACATGAGGCGTACCATCATCAGCGATGAGTTTAGCGGTAGCCGTAGGTAAGAGTACCTGAAAAGCATTCGAACAGAATGCCGAAATCGATTGGTTTAGTTCAACAGGGGTTTCTGCCGACATCGCAGATCCTGGTTGACTAGAAGAAGGATTTTGAGGCTTATCCTCATGAAGAAGTGTGTTGTGCTTTGATTTGCACTTTCTACACGTATATTTGGAGCTACAGAGGCTCGATAGGTGACCCTGAGTTAGGCAATTAAAGCATACGCGGAGCTCTTTTGCCTTTGACTTTCTGTCAAGAACAGACATCTTGACAAACTTATCGCATTTGTACAAGGAATGAGATCCTTTACAAAGTGGACACGAAGGGGTACCTGACACAAATGATTTAGAATGTACCTTGGAAGACTTTTCGGGTACAAGCTTACTATCTTTTACTTCCAGAGTTTCTAGAAGATTCGCTGTATTTTGTAAGAATTCCTTGAACTCATCAAGATTAGGCAGGTCAGAACTTGACCGGTTTCTAAGGACCTCCCATTCACGAAATGTAGTGGGGTCCAGTTTTTTAGAAACTACATAAATTATAACAAAATCAAGAAGCTCGCTTTCGGTAGCTAATGATTTAATTGCTGCAAAATGCTTGAATAACATATCGCTAATCGTACGCAATTTAGTTGCAGATTCCTTACTGCAAGATTCGAGTTCAAATATAGCCTTGAGGTGGTTATGAACCAGAATTTTTGGATCATTGTATCGATTGCACAATGCCTCCCAAGCTAGAGTATAATTACCCGCAGTAAACTCTAAACTTTTTATAATTTGGCTTGCATCACCCTGTAAACTAGCCTTTAAGTAATGCAGCTTTTGAATATTAGTTAACGCTTGATTCTCATGAATTAAACTAATAAAAATCTCACGAAACTCTAACCATTCTGAAACGTTCCCTGAATATTTGGGAATAGAAATGGCAGGAAGGCGTACAGCTTGATTATTGCAATGTGAACTGCAATTTGAATGCGTTGATCTTACGCTACCATTAGGAGATCCAGAACGATCTAATGCAACATCAGACTGGCTGTTGTATTCATTAATCAAATATTTAGCTTGTACGATTGCAAAATAATAAGAGTCTTCAAATTCGACTCGCTGTTGCATTTCCCGTTCTGCATCTTCACTGGCTTCTAAAATTTGTTCATGAACCGCATCATATTCTGATAACAATGTGGCTGCATTATTCAATCTTTCTTGTAACTGCATAATTTGAATGCTAGATAACGATTGATCTACCTCGTAAATGGTTTGCAACGATTGCACGTATTTTGCGAAACTCGTAAGCTTGCCTTTGATAGAGCCACGTGCCCTAACAAACGAATTCATAATTGTTGAAATGAAAACAACTTAAGGATGAAACTAACTTTTCGCACGCCTCTGGCGCGAATTTGGTACGCCTCCGGTACTCGGAATGAATCACGACGCGGATGGACGTGTACTACGCAAGACCAAAAATGCGCCACGAACGCGAGACTGTTTTAACAACGCAAACGGCTCTGCAATTTGAAAATGCAGGGGATATCGCTAACAAACGTAATAGCTTGGCATTTCACGCAATTAAAATGTTTATATGATTCATAAACCATTTGTTTACGCAATAATACGCAGCTGAAATTATGCACACATGCAAACACAGACGAAATAAACCAAATTTATGCATAGGAAAATCAGGCTTACATTTGATATTGGTGTGTGCCGCCTTGCCGGTTTTCTGTTCCTACTACCGTCTCGCTTGCAGCTGGCCGCTGGCTCCACACCTGCACGAATTTGGCGCGAGACTCGGCGTTTGGGTATCTACCGTCTGCTGTCTTCCTTCCTCTCGCTACGGGCACCGCATGCTCCCTCTTTGTTCCACGCGTTGCTGCGAAATTGGACGCTGCTTCCTTGCGGCCGATTGTATGCGATGCAATACAAAACTGAATATGCTTTGTACTTGCCTATGACCAATGTTGTCGAATGGTGTCGCTGTTTTGGACCCGCAATGACCTAATGTGGTTTGCATCCGGATCTGTAGGACCAATGTTTGAGCACTAATCGGGATCGATTTCGGTATCTGGAAAACCGCTGATCGCCTTGCTAGCCTTGGAATTTGTGGACTGTATGGATTGTAGGTTTCACTGAATTATACGCACGTTGAAAAGCAGAAGTAGTAATTTATTGCTATAAATTAACACGAACAGTTTAACATTTACAAAGAATTAGTTTTCGTAGTGCGTGACCGGTTTGCATGCTGCCACTTTGACAGATGAAGCGTAAGTGCCCCTGGAATCGGATGCCGGCACGGGAGTCCACTGCGCACAGCATGAACTCAGCATGTAAGAGAGGCGGCAAAAGTTTATAAAGTCCTTAACAGTATTTTAAAATAAATACATTTCCACTAGGTGTGGGAGTGGCGTATCCTTAGAAACCAAGAGGTAATAATCAAATCCTTTTAGGACTACTCCCGCTGACTGCTTTCGTCATTTAGTTTATTAACATTTCTTCTGTAACCTTTTTATTTACAGTTCTACTTATAAAATGCAAAAATAATTTGAATTACAATACGGCCACCTATCTGGTGGGCTAAAAAACTAGTTTTTTGTAACACCATATCCTTCTTGTCATTATTTCACATTTTTCAGTGTCATATGAGTCATTATGTAAGTGTCAAATCAAAGAGTTACTACAAAATACAAATATAACTACAACATAAAAAGATTGTCAGTTTTAATAACAGATAATTACTAACTGAAAGAGATCATTAAGAATATAGTGCTACAAAAAATAATTAATATAACTACTGACTAAAGGGTGCTTTTTTCACTTGTGAGCTTTATAGCACTCGCTGATGCTCATGCTCTACTAAACGGTCGACGTATGGAAAAAAGCATCTCTGTAACCACATGTTATATCATAATATTTATACGAGTAGCTAAGTGCCACTTTTTGGCACGCTTGAGAAAGTTTAATTAGCCGAAGGCGAATTCTTTAAATCTCACATTTGCACAAAAAAGCTTTAGACACGTGTTTTATATATAGTATTTTTGACTACTACATACCAATGCCAAAAAAGATTAAAAAACGTCAATGTCATTTCAAATTGAAATCTCACTAAAATTCATGTTAGGTGAACTCACCAAATTTAATAAATATTTTGGAAGTGTGCAGTAATAGCTATTTATGTATCAAGTTGCAAAATGAAAGTGTTTTTCACACTAAAAGTTGGGCAACATGTGTGTGAAAAATACTAATTTTACAACATGCTACATACAAGATTTTCTGTAATTTTGAATCATTTTAATTGTTATTGTAAATTTACTTATCTCTACAAAATTGATCTAAATTTTCATATTACCACTAGCGTCAATATGAAATCTCATATTGCAACTAGTGCAAATATATGCATCATCTTGACGTTGAAACCGACAAAAAAATGTGATTAAGGTTAAAGTTACAGAAAATGTTTATTGCATAGTATATGCAGTAACAACATACTTTTGACGTATGGAAAGTACCAAATAATAGCCTCCTTTGGGAAATGGTAGTCAGAGCTGAGAAAAATACTTTTAAAAAGTATTTAACTACTAAATACTAAATACTTTATGAAAATCAAATATATTTAAATACTAAATAATTTTTATGACCAAAAAGTAGTTAAATAATAAATACCTATAATATTTAATAGTTAAATACTTTTATAAAAGTAATGAAATACTTTAAACGTATTTAAATATTTTAAAAGTATTTAAATACTTTTAGTTTTTAAATATCACTAAAATGTAAAAAGACTTGTGTATTTAAATAGTAATGCAGTATTTATAATCTTTTTAGCAGTTTAACAATTTTTCAAAACTAAATTTAAAGTTCATAATTTCCTTTCATTCGAATACTTGTAATAATAATTGTAGTAAGCCAAGTAGTTTAGATGGCATAACTTAAGCTACTTTAGATGAATTATTAAAAACCCAAAAAATAGATATACAGGGTGAATGAGATCACCCGTATCAGTATTTTTTTTAAAGAACGGTGAGTCGTAGAGAGTTGGGATAAAAAAATTATTATAAAAGTCATACGACTTTTCAATTTTGCTTGTTAACAACGAATTTCAAATTTAATAACTTTGATCGAATATTACTTAAAAGGGGTGGTAGTAGTAAAATAATTTTTCCTACAAAACTTTCTTCTTTTTTAACGATCTTTTCAACAATACGTTTTTCGACTTATGGTGCCATTTAAAATTTTGGAGTTCTGGACATTGTGGACAAAACTACTCGTGATGCTGACTTTTTCGAGAAATAATAATATCAGCATTCGATTCTTTAGTATGACTTTTATAATAAATTTTTTTATCCCAACTCTCTACGACTCACCGTTCTTTAAAAAAAATACTGATACGGGTGGTCTCATTCACCCTGTATATATATTGGTTTGTGGTGAATGCATAGTTTAGATGTTATTTTATAAATATTTCGGCAAAAAAATCTTCAAATCCACGAAAAACTTTTTTTATAAAATTACTTATTTATATTGAATATTAACAACGTTAAACAAATATAAATTTAAAACAATATAAACGCTTTTTTAATTTTTCGTTTTCATATAGGTACATAACAGTTCCTTTACATCTTTGCCATAAGTCGTAGGCCTTCAGCTAATAACAAATTTGAAGATCAATTTAAATTTTTTAACAAAGTTGTCCTTCAAATTTAGCATCTGAGGTAACATTTTTTATAGTTGAGGAAGAAAATAATTGAGATTTTCTGTTTTTAGTTTTTCCAGATTAATTTTCATACTGGCCAGTGTTGGTATCACGAATCCATAATATATATTAGCTTTTCCTTTCAGAATATCTAATGCTAAAACTAGTGTCTTAGAAACTTCAACGTATTCTGTCAAATACTCCACTTAATTTTTATTCAAGCAATATTTTTTAATTGAAAGCTTTTCATATACAATAAGTATTTTTTCCACGACCGGGAGTAGAAGTCGGTTTCTATAGCATCAAAATTGTGACAGAAGTAAAACATTTACTCCCTAGAGACAAAATAAGACAAAAATTTCCCTAGGGAGTTTTCATTATGACCGAAACAACAATTATGTCAAATTCGAGGTGAGCAGGTTAGGTTTTGCGCCAGTTTGTGTCAAAACTAATGCAAAACCTAACGCATAACCCCGAATTTGACATAGACTTATAGTGCCACCAACTTTAAAATTTAAAAATGTCAATAAATTACGTTTTAAAAAACCAGGTTTCTAGTTTTAAATTTCCTGCAACGTGAAAAAAATAGTATCTATATGCAATTCGGAGAGACTGCTTTTTTGCTTCAGTGCTATGTGACTCTCGGGCTTCGCCCTCGAGCAACAATTTGCACCTCAGCAAAATAACGCATTTCTTTCCCTCATTGCATAATGTACTATTTTTTGCTAAAATTTATAAAGTATTTTTTTTGCTAAAATTAGGATTACGGGCTCATAGTGTGAATTCCAAAGTGTAATGCCTAATAATGCCAGAATAGCTTAAATGATGACCTAAAAGACGTTTAAAATTACGCAAAAAGTATTTGCTAGTTAGAAATATATTTTTAAATAAATAAAAGTGAAAGGTATTTAATTACCTTTTTTCTTCAAAAAATATATTTCCAACTAGTAAGTACTTTTTGCGTAATTTTAATCGACCAATACGTCATCATTTGAGAATATTTAAATACTTTGAGAATATTTAAATACTCTCAAAGTATTGAAATATTCTAAAAATATTTAAATAGCATAAAAGCATTTAATGTATTGTATGTATGTATTATTGTTAAGAGCAGGCTGTCAGAGGAGTGGGAGAGTTTGACGTATTAAATTGCCGTAAGATGGCAGTAATGTTCATTATTAAGAATATTTATTTTTGGCTCTACTAGTATGTTGAAATCTGCAGTATGATAGGTGGTTGCCACTACACAATAACAGATGGCACTTTCGCATTGCTTATTTGAAATTGCAACTTGAGAATTACTTGGGCCTGGACCCACAAGTTTGTTTTGCTGTCTGTGTTTACTCAAGGATTTCTGCCTGTGCAGCAGTTTCGAACGCAATTTGAAACCAAACGAGCCTTCGGTGCGTGTGAATAGTGAATAAGTGTTGATTTTATTGGTAGCAGTGATGTTGCGTGGAAATATAAGTAAGTGATTTTTGTGTGTCATTAGTTGCTATAACATGATATTGTTAGAATTTTAGATTGGTTTGTATCATCAAATAAAATCACATACACACAAAGATTATTGACAGAAAATATTAGTTATGAAGGGCCCAATAACACTGATGACATCACCAGTAATTATGGAAATTCTTTGTAAGTTGCTTAACAGGTATTAACTATTGAATAGAATCTATGTATGATCATTGTTGCAGTTTTAGGACTCCAAACCTGAAATCAAGGACATACGAAGCAGGAGTTAAGAAAGTTACAGGAAAAGGAATATGGCGTTATATCATCTCATCATCTTCGGAATATGGCCAGTAAGAGTACAACCATTGATTAATCAATGGTACAACAAAGCATGATATAAATACAAGGGTATGCTCGAGCGCAGCTTTTCTCAACGACCAATGAGAAAGCGTGAACCAGACTACGTCATCAATAGGTGGCAATTTGAAAGTTACGTTTTAAAAGTCTCCCGGAAAAATCGTATTTTGCATTTGTAGTGGGTCAAATTAATGGTGAAATGGAGGGAAATCGTACGCAATTGTAATAAATGCTATTTTTCGTGTGAATAATACGCGGTTTTATTGATTCTCGTACATTATAACTCTTTTCCGTACACAGGAGAAAAACCTTATAGTAATTCTAACGCGATTTAGTTGGACATGCAAGAATCCACACAGGAGAGAAACCGTATAAATGAGGTTAGGGTTATCGACGTGCAATACGTGCAACCATCGTCCAACATGCCGAAGCCCTCCTGATATACCCGAGACCATGATAATCATGCCCGAGACCGTACGAATGTGACGTCATGTGGTTCACGTGCGCAGTGGGTTACCATCTCTCGAGCATACCCTTGTATTTATATCATGCAACAAAGTATGTAAATTAATATTCTACTGTGATTTCTGATTTTAGAATTTGGAATGATCCATTAAGAGTGGAATGTGACACTACTCCAAAGCAACCTTGTCCGGTTACTGGAAACACAGTAGTAGAGTTGGGACCAAATTCAACTAAACTGTGTAGGGCAATTTGGATGAGGTGATAAACTTGAAAAAAAGTAGCATTTGTTTAGAAAAGAAAGGACCGATAATACGTTTGAAAAGGAATCATTCATATTAATATCAAGTGAGTATCTATTCAAATAAGGAAATTAAAATGTTATTAAGCTTTTTTTAGGTACAAGGTCAAGAGGAAATTCTAGACCACTGTGGCTCAGGACGATGACCTCAATCACATTGTATTTACTGTCAATCTTTAAAAATGATGTTTTCAAAGCCTACCTGTTATTTTAATTTCATACAAGAGACGCGGTAAAGCATTTTTCATCATTTCAGGGGTGGAGTTTTGTGTATAAGTAATTTGGGTTACATCGGCTTATTTTGAGTTCTATGTGGACAGCAATAACGGAGTTTTATAAATATTGGTTGCAAAAAAAATTAAAAAGATCCTAGACAATTTTATTAATTTCATTTAAGTAATGATAATGAAAATACTCCTCAAATGTTTAAAAATAAAAAGGGAACGGTTGTTTTATGATAAATTGTGCTCATTTGTAAAGCCAGGTATTTTTAAATTGTTCAATATGTTTATTGTAAACTCAGTGTATTTTAACTATTTTGTTAACATTGTTTTACACCCTGTTGGTTCTTTTTTGTAAATAAATGAGCAGTTATCTATCTACTTTGTCAATTATTATGTATCTAAATAAAATACAGTTATATAGGTACAACTTCAATGTCGGTTTGAATTCAGATACTATATCTCTTTGTTTCATATTGCTTGTATGTTTCCGATGAATCAGCGAAGAAGAATAAATCTGTAATCATAGGTTATATCCCGAGTACTATGAATTTAATCAATTAAAATTATGCAAAGCTGGTTGTTAGGGAAATTTAAGGTTGAGGGATTTTATTTTGAATTAATAACTAAAACATTTGCTCAAAAGTAATATTTTGCTAACAATGTAGTTTTGCATAATTTTGATAAGATTGAATTAATTGTATGAGGGGTACCTATATTTAAAGATTATTTCTTGAATGAGATTAAATTAAATCAAAATAGCATATTTACATTTTATTTTGAATATAGTTTCCTGAGTAAGGAATAGTAGGTATTAATTATTTTTGGTAAAGTTTGTACAATAGATGAAGCTATTTCAATTTTAGTAAACAATTCATGATTGTCAGGAAGATTCTGGTCTTGCATGTTCTCCCACAACAATTTCACCTTGAACCCCCAGTTTTTCAATACAGTAGTAATATATTCCATTTATGCAGTCTGGTGCAAAGTATACTTTTTTTCTTCACAAATGCTGTGAATTGCCTCCATATTGATTTGTTAGTTGTACCTGTATTGACGGGGACACTATTTTTGATTGCTTTGTCGATTAATGAACTACAAAAAATCTTTACTGGTACTCATTGTGAATGGTGCGACGTTTTGCAATTTTCAGACACGAAATGAATTTGTTTGTTTGTATTCGTTTACCATAATAACGCAATACAAGAAGCACTGCGATGCTCAGTAATTCTAAAATATTTGTCAATGTAAACGTCAAAAACATCAGAAAATTAATTTCTACCAAGCAATATTTCAGAAAGTACCTAGTTCTGAAAGTCAAACTAGTGAAATACATCATACTCGATGCTACTATCACTTGGAAAGTGTTCTAGGCCAGATATTCCATTATCCTAATCAAAATTACCCTTTTCAAATTGGCGGGCTTTAATCGCCCCTAAGTTTTAGCAAGGATTTTGTTCACTATGTAATGCCATAAACAACAGAAAATCGGACTTTATGATTGGCCAGTTTAGGTATGAAGGAAATAATCAAGCAAAAAATGTAACAAATTATCAACTAGCTATTAGTAGGTTTAATTTTTTACTTTTTACTATAAGCAGACATCTCCATTATGCCGACCCTTTTTTACAGTCCCGAAGGTGTCTGCTTATGAGAGATTTTACTGTATTACATAAAAAAATTCAAATCTTTATTGCAATTATTCCAGTTATTAAAAAAGATATGGGAAGTGTAAATTTTTATGCAACCTGTATAGCTATCCATATAATAGCCAGCGCCATCTCAGTGGCAATAGCTGAAACGTTATATGCACAAAGGCATGTAGAGGTCATGGAGTTGTAAATAATTTGCCCAAAAATTCCATTTTCTCAATAAAGACTGTATAGATTGATTTCAAATTTTAGGTAATTTATGTGGTTAGCCTTCTAGTGGCAATAACAAATTATTATGTTTGTAGGTGATTTTTTTTTTTTTAATTTTTATGATTTCAGACGATGAGTTACTGTATTAAAACAATCCATTTCGCATTGAAACTTTGTTATTGCCATTATAGGTATTTCTTCATGGCTTTAGTGTTTCCTCCAAACTTAGATATTCATTTAAATTTAAAATAATGACATTATTAGAAAGGTCTGCTTTTCGCTTACGGCGCCATCTGTTATTAATCGTGTCTGACGGCCCCCTCTTAACTGTATTTAAGCCAACATCGGTTGCTTTAGACACTCATTCTTGCAAAACGACTGAGAAAAATTGCAATAGTCGCTATAGATCCTTTCACGCCCTTGACTACGAATTAGTTTCTTACGGTTACCCATAATGCAGGCAGCTCTATGATAATTCAAATTTTCTTAAGAAACTACTTTACAAGTCAACATTTTACACCTGCATGTAACTGTGAAAACAGCAGTAGAGATGCACAATTTAGTCCTTTTAAATGGTTGAATAAAGGAACTCCAAAGAAAAAACGCTAAAAACTTAACCATATCACGGGCAACGTGTTTTGGTTTCGACGCCGCAGCCAATAATGAGATTTAGGAAGAGCCAGGCCACAGGCCTAAACATTTTCAATTACAAGTGCGCAAATGTCAGGCTTGACTTTTAAGTTGGTCGACATTTCTATTTGCAGCATAACCTCAAAAAGTTATTTAATGACAATTATTGCAATTAGTTCTAATTGTAAGGGTCGGCATCTCAGATGCTTTTAGTAATTATAATTAAAATATTATCAAGTGACCTTTGTAATATGTTATTTGGGTTGCCTGCTCCACTCTATCTGTTCGGCGGCCCAAGTATAGCTTCGTTATCTCTCACATACATTTTTTTAATTTTAGGTTATCTGAAACGGAATTAAAAATCATAAAACTAATGTACTTTTTAGTTCATAAGCATAAAAGCAACAGTTTATCTTAAAATTTCTATTAAAGTTTTGGACTACCGTTAAAACATGCAGTTATCAATTAGCCCACAATCAGAAAAGGAATGGGTAGTGATCATGACGTAGTAAAACAACAATGATAAAAAATCAAGTAATGACGGTGACAGAAATTTTTCCTTTACGTTTATGAAAATACCTCGACATAACATATTTTCAATGCTGAAACGATCGCTATTTTTATATGTTGCGACATTTTCGTAAATATAAAAGAAAAAATGTCTAAGTCACCATTATCATGAATTGGTACCATTGCTTATTATCAGATCACACTCACTACCCATTCTTTTTGTGATCATGGCTACTTCATAATGCACCATTTGTTGACAACCTTATTTTTATGGTTTTATATCTGTTTCGGATAATAACCTAAAATGTTAATAAAATGCAGCGCTGCCCCCGAGACCTTTTTGTTTATTTTGATCTTAAGAACACGTTCTTGGAATAATGCTATGCAATTCTAAAACATCCTGTATTTGTTTTGTATGCTGTATGTATACTAGGTGTTTCAAAACAAATGCGAAAAACTTAAGGGGCTGATTCCTTGTTCAAAATAAAGGATAGTTTGTTATATAAACATTGGGTCAAAAGTCAACCATTAGGGAGATATCGCACTGCACTCTTATTACTGAATAATTAAATGATCAGATAATAAATTTTTGATTAAATTAGTCGTACTTTGTATTCAAACTAAGTGAGCAACTTCAAATAAAACTACAATAAGAAACGTCTTAAAAAGTGATTACAGCCAACTAGATTATTTTTCTAAAATAAATTTCTTTTTCTCGACATGCAATGCTTTACGTTTTATTTTTTCATTTGGAAACGGTAAGTTTTATGAAAAAATTGCAAGAGACAAAAAAGTTTCTAAATAAACCAGGCTATCAATTGATATTTTTCCATGTCATTGAGTAAGCTTTTCTTAAATTTAGTTAAGAAGAATGATAGCGGTAGTCTAATTCAATCCCCTCTACTCTTTTTAAAAAAGTTGAGAAATATGCAAAAAGTGTGTTTTTATAATTGTAATAATTCCATAAAATGTTATTGTTCTACCTCTCTTAGTTTTTAAGATAACAAATAAAAACATTATTTTTCCGCCATATTTGCAGTGTGATATCTCCCTAATGGTTGACTTTTGACCCAATGTTAAACTATCCTTTATTTTGAACAAGGAATCAGCCCCTTAAGTTTTTCGCATTTGTTTTGAAACACCCTGTATACAGATTGTCCGAAATTCATTTTGAACATAGGAAATTAATGAGTGCGACAAGGAAGACAAATAAAATGGGTAGCAGGACAAAGATAGAATATAATCATGGTTAGGTAAATTTTTAAACTAAAATTAAGTCAATGAAACAAACAAATACTTCTGTCAAATATTTTATCTGTCATTAAGAGTATAAAGTGAGGTTTAAATATACTGTTGTTTACTATTCACATAATTATTTTAGCCCTCTTGGAGAGGGGCCGAGCCCTGAGGGCCCCCTTGGAGAGGGGCCGAGCCCCGATGGCTCCCTTGGAGAGGGGCGGAGCCCGATGGCCCCCTTGGAGAGGGGCGGAGCCCTGAGGGCAACCTTGGAGAGGGGTGGAGCTGCAAGAGCCCCCTTGGAGAGGGGCCGAGCCCTGAGGGCCCCCTTGGAGAGGGGCCGAGCCCCAAGGGCCCCCTTGGAGAGGAGCGGAGTCCCGAGGGCCCCCTTGGAGAGGGGTGGAGCTCCGAGGGCCGCTTTGGAGAGGGGCGAAGCCCCTAGGGCATTTAAGCTAACAAACTCCTCGGTTGTAGAAAAAATAATGAAGCCAACTCGTGTTTTACAGTTTAAAAATCTCGATTTTTAAATCCTCTGTAAAACACTAGTTGCCTTAATAGCTATAAACCTCACTTTATACTCTTAATGACAGATAAAATATTTGACAGAAGTATTTGTTTGTTTCATTGACTTAATTTTAGTTTAAAAATTTACCTAGCCATTATTACATTCTATCTTTGTCCTGCTCCTCATTTTGTTTATGTCTTCCTTGTCGCACTCATTAATTTCCTATGTTCAAAACGGATTTCGGACAATCTGTATACAGATTGGTGACGGAAAATGTGAATATAAATAATCAAATGTGCCCGAGTCTAGTTTATAGGCTCCGTTTGCCTTGATAGAAATAAACTAATATGCGATTAACATCTAGTATACCTACACAGAATCGAGGTGTAACTATTGTTTTAGAAAACACCAAATCTTAGAATACTAGCTTTAAGTCATATATGTCTATTTCTCTCTAACGCATAGAAAACCCATAAACTATACGCTAGCACATTTGATTAGCTAAATTCACATTTTCCACCACCAATCTGTATAATATAGTGTTATTGAAGTCGGCCGTGTGGCTATTAGAGGTAAATTTAACATACAAAGAAAGTTTGGAAGATATTCAGTATAACACTCCAAACAAATTACTTTACAAGAACAATTACAAGCAGAAAAATGAAAAAACTGGAGCAGTATTAACCTATAAGCATAGCCCATATAATTAATTTTAAACAAAATATTTATAGGCTTTACATAAAACTACCAAGTTCTTTATTTGTAGTTTGTTTTTTCAGTCAGTTGTCTCAGTTATGATACAGAGTGATGGTCATTAAATTTAAGGGTAGTTAGAGGACATCAAACAGAACAACTTTGTATCATCAACTATACGTTAAAAATTAATAACAATCCCACGAAAAATTAAAACATTTAAATGCTTAAACTGATTGGTCACTGGAATGAAACTACAGTGTGTCTCTAAAAAGTCAGTAAAAAGTGCTAGCACCAATTCCTGAAACTAAATTATGATGATCTAACCCAACTTACCTTGGTTTAAAAGTTGATAGTTTTCGAAATACGGCCGTCAAAGATATTATTTTTTACTTTTCTTTTAAATATTTATCTTAATAGCAGAATCTGCAAAAAATTTGGTATTAATGTTTTTCGGATGAGAAAACCAGATCTGATCATAGTTTTGATGTACATTGCAGAGGGCGCCACCAGCAGTATTCTGCATACATCTAAAGCTTCATAACTTTTTTGTGCCTCGGTGTATTAAACTTCGAACAAAAAATTTACAGAAGTTGCAATTTATCAACCTTTGTTAATGCTTTGAAAATGAACTTGGGTAATTTTTAAGTCCGGCACAAAATGTGCAAAATTTGAAAAATTTACACGAGATAGAAATAACAAAGAGTTTTAAAATTTTTCACATCTTTATTAATGTTGTTTATTATACGCCACGCAAAACGTTACAAATTTTCGAATAGGTAGGTACTGTAAACAAATACACAACTAATAATTTGCAATACTCGATGATAAACTTAAAGCTAGAAAACATAAAATGATACAAACGGCAGACAATGCAAGAAACAACAGAAACTTAATTTTTTAACATTTCTAAAAAATGGCAGTATCAAGTGAAATTACCAATTGTCAGTAGGATCGCAGGGACACCGCTACGGCAGCCGTATTTGCTTTTTTCTGCGACGTGCCCAGTTTTTCAACATCATTTACATCGTCCGAGGACGTGGAAGATTCTACTGAAGTATGGAACAATTTGCAGCGGCTTTTCATTGCCACAGTGGCATCCAAAACGCACTCCACATGGAGGAATTCGATTGGAGAATAAGCAAAACTGACAGGTTCAGCGAAACACCCGATTTAGTAATTTAGAAGTCTCATATTTGCAGGAGAAGCATAGAGTAGCATATAACTTTATAAGATGTATTGCTTATATGAGTCATTGTTTATTACATTTTTTGTTTTGATGGAATTCTGAAAATTACAAGCCATATCCGGGCGACTCCACATATTATTGTTCATAGTTTATTTTGTTTACTCATAAAACGTGCTTTAATAACCAATATAACAACTAGAACAAAGGTTTTACTGCTTTTATTAGGAGAAACGGGGCAGTGTGAAAAAGGAAACTTGCAAAAATTCGTGAAAACTGCGCACTTCCTACACTTTTACACAAATCGCTACAGGAGCCCCATATTACTCACACTTTCAATTCGTTAAACATTTTCAAAGTTAAAATTCTTAATCCCTGGCATTTTTTGTCAAAAAAAGATATACTTGATAGGTGTCGCTCTGGGCAACCGTTTCTTACAGTGGCTATATTAATGATTATGATCAATTTTAGTCCTGTTTCTGATTGGTTGTTTTAAAATCAGCCATTTTGAGGCGTTTCAATGTCCCGTTGAATATTTTTAGCAGTGTACGCATATTTAGCTATAAAAGTTACTAATGTCAAAATAAGACAGTGACAGTTTATAACTTTATCTAAAGTAGCTCGTTACTAAACACGGCTTAATTTATTATTATTGATGTACACGCGTGTTATTTTATACACAAAAATAAAGTAAGTGCGAATGCAAACTA
>CALNHX010007704.1:0-20702 GCA_940337035.1 Agriotes lineatus | reverse complement strand
TCCGCACTATGTCATGTGTTTCAATTAACGAAAATAGTTAACATTATATTATTTGAATATATGATTCCAAAGCTTGTAACTCGTAACTACTAGTGTAGTTTTGACAAGAATACGATAGTTTTGGAGCGGTTGGCACTATAGTTCTTCTTTCTGTGGTTGGCAACGGTGCAAGGGCCCTTCAGAATTGTTTAGTACATTTTCTTTTTCAGTAGTATTTAGTATTGACATATAAACGCTAAAAAGCGGTATTTTATGCTTAGTCTTCACCTAAACTGTGAACGAATTTTTTATTTATTTGATAATAAATAGTGAGTTTTCGGTGGTAATTTCTGAGTTGGTACTTGTAAAATCAAAGATTACAGAACGAATATACGATGCGTCAATCGCGGCATTTACAAACGAAATTGCACACCAAACGCGTGCCGCAACTCGCCGTTCACTACTGCAGATAGGGTGTTTACCGGGGTAAGGCGATAAGTAAGTCAAAAGAATATAGACATTTTGTACTCATTGGCTATAGTTACGTCAGCGTTGGTCTAAAAACGTAATAATAGTCGTATTTGTTTTTAGAAACATAAATAGGTAATCTTATATATATTTCTAAAAGTCCTGACTGACTCACTGACTCATCAACGCCCAGCCCAAACCCTTGGACCTAGAAAGCTGAAAATTTGCACAGAGGTTCCCTTTATGATGTATACAAGGAATAAGAAAGGATATTTCGAAATTCAACCCCTAAAGGGGTAAAATGGGGGTTCCAATTTTGTATGGAAAAATAATATTAAATAGACATTTCGACTTGAAACTTCGTAGGAGTACTCCTAAAAACAAATAATCAAACACGTATTTCGTGATTTTCCGAAAATCAACCCCTTAGGGGGTGAAATGGGGTAAGTAAGCCTAAAAATCGATATGGGTGTCGTTATTGAGTTTTTTTTGGACGTTGATTGCGAAAATTACATTTATTTTTAAGTCCAAGACGGTGAACATGACATAAGGGAAGAAACGGGACGGGACTAGACTGGACGGAACGGACTGGACGGGACGGGACTGAGCGGGACGGGACTGGACGGGAAGGGACGGAACGGGACGGGACGGGGCAAAGCGGGACGGACGGGACGGAAAGGGAAGGAAAAGGATGGGATGGAAGGGGAGGGGATGGGATGGAAGGGGAGGGGCGGGACGGGACTGGACGGGAGGGAAAGGGACGGGACGGGACTGGAAGGGTCGAGACGGGGCGGGGCGGAACGGGATGATACGGAAAGGAAAGGGAAGGAATGGGATGGAAGGGGAAGGGACGGGACGGGACGGGAAGGGACGGGACGGGACTGAACAGGAAGGGACTGGACGGAAAAGGAAGGGACGGGACGGAAAAGGAAGGGACGGGACGAAAAGGAACGAGACGGGACGGGACGGAAAGGGAAGGGAAGGGATGGGATGGAAGGGGAGAGGACGGGACGGGACGAGACGGGACGGGACGGGACGAGACGGGACGGGACGAGACGGGACGGGACGGGACGGTACGGAGACGGGGACGGAGAAAGGGACGGGGACGGGGATAGGATGGGATGGGATGACAGAAAATAATTAGTCATTATTTAATACACAAATAACGAACCTCGCGCGAACGAAGTCGCGGGTAAAAGCTAGTAATTAATAAAACTAATAATTTAATTCAGTACAAATCAAAATTTAAGAATAAAGGAATAAAAAATAAACAAATTATGCAACCTTCCACTGAAGAGTAATTAGGCATTTTGATTACAAAATACTTATACGAAGTGATAGCACAAGAACAAAACGACCGTTACCACTCGAGAAACACCCGTATAATGCCGGGCGATCGATAAGCACTGTGAAGCACTGGCGGCAAACCGTCTTAAAACGCTCCGATTGGCCGAGTGACGCATCTTATATTTGTTCTGTAATCTTTGGTAAAATGGGGGATTAAGAACGAGAAAATAGAAAATGACAAGCACCATATGAAGAGGTACCAACGCCAGAAATTTGTGAAGAGTCTGAATTAGAAGGCGAAGAAGCTGCAGATTTTATTGTTGGTGAACACGAAACAGACACGAAGCAAGAAGATGTAGCTGATAAATCTGATGATGATGGCTCTGCAGACAGTTCAGACTAAGTGGAAGAAGCACGTTCGCACCAGACAGCAAAATATCGTTACCCATCTGCCTGGAGTAGAAGAAAGCCAGTACCTCAACTGAGCGTTGAATGTTGATTTTTGAAGAAGTTGTAGACAGTTGTGGTAAACACTCATTTGTATACAGGGTTATTTAAAAATAGCGTATTTCCTCAGGAGGGGTTGTTGGGGACTACTAGCGGAGTACGGGAAAAATAACAAACAAAGATCTTTACAATCATTCCTCTGAAATATTAACAGCTGAAGATGCATTTTGAAATAAGCTAATTACCAATATTTTGTTTGAATCGAAGATTATTATTGTTATTAAACATCCCAATTCAAAAAACCGACAGTTTCATCAAACTTACCTAAAAATTTTAATTTTCAAAACTAGGCACCAAAAACTGAAGTTTTGAAAACTAAAATTTGAGGTAAGTTTGATGAAACTGTCAGTTTTTGAATTGGGATAATTAATAACAATAATAATATTCGATTCAAACGTTGAATTTTTAATAAATATTGGTAAATAGCTTATTTCAAAATGCATCTTCAGCTGTTAATATTTCAGAGGAATGATTGTCAAGATGTTTTTTGTTATTTTTCCCGTACCTACTCAGCTAGTAGTCCCCCAACAACCCTTCCAGGGGAAATGCGCTATTTTTGAATCACCCTGTTTACAGAAAATATCCGCAAAATACACGAGTGAATACGCCATCAAGCGAACTAATAAAGAAGAAATGCAAGCATTAATTGGTTAACTATATCTAGGTGGCTTTCAACAGCTTTAGGACTACAAACATTCCCTGTTAGCACGGCTCAGCGCAGATTTATGTTTCTGATGAAGTGTTTACGTTTCGATAATATACAGATTCCAGGGACGAGCGAAACGAATTTGATACTTTTGTTGCTGTGAGAGTCGTGTTTGATAAATTTAAGGAACTGTATGAAAACATTACAGTCAGTGTTGGTGAATATGTGACGCTAGACGAAATGTTAGGATTTCGGCGAAGATGTAGCTTTCGAAATTCGAATATACATACATACATTCCTAATAAGCCGAACAAGTACGGCATAAAACTATTTTCCACGGTGGAGGCAAGGATGAAGGCCCGTTTCGATTAGATAATTCTGCCGCAACTGTCATTGAGAGAATGACGAATCATATCTCGAGAACTGGAAGAGATGTAACCATTGATCGATTGATCGATGGTTAACCAGTGTGGAAGCTGTAATCCGATTGTTACGTGAATATCGACGAACAGTTGTTGGTACAATACCAGCCAACCTACTAGGATTGCCGACAGAAGTGTAACACATATTAAATTAATGTAGGCCTGTAAAGTCATCATTTTTTGCATATCATAAATATATGATAAGAACTTCATACGTTAAAAAAATATCAAAGAATGTAGTAGCTGTCTCATCAATGTATTACAATGACAAGACAACAATTCTGGTGATCTACCAAACCAGAGATGATGATTACATTTTATAACGGAACGAAGAGCGGGGTTGATGTAGTTGATAGTCTGATTACATCTTACAATCTGGCTCGAAATACAAGACGATGGCCGTTTGTCATATTCTTCGGTATGCGGAACGTAGGAGCAATTAATGCATTTATAATAAAAAAAGCTAAGAATCCAGATGAGGAGTTTTGAAAACGCAGGCGTTTCTTCTTAGAAGACTTACGTTGGTGCAAGACAATATGGAAATTCGAACGAAAATTCCCAATCTCCCGCGGAGAATTTGGCTACTAGCAGCTGAACTGTCTGGGGTTGCCGCTGAAGAATAGCCCTAGACGTCATCCACAATCCGTAAAACGTGCAAATACTGCAAAGCCAAAAATAAGGGTCTAAGGTACCCAGACCTTCGAACGGTGTGATTTTCGACCCAACAGTCAAACGAAGGGTTAAAGCTCTTGAACAATTAATGTGTAGTGAGGAGTATTAAGAAACACATTACTGGGTCTCTACTTGTATAAAATGTACCTATCTGAATTTTTAAAGAAATATTTTTTGATGATCTATCTTTAATTGATATACCGGGTGACAATGTATTTTCCTTACTTGTGAATGAATTTGGATGAAATTTGATACAAGGATACTAGACATAATTTCGGATTGATACACAAATGTAATCAAAATGGCCGACTTCCGCTGTCACCGGAAATGACACCAACTTTGATTTTTTAAATGAATCACCCCCTGTATATATTGTTTTTCGGAATATATAACTCAAATTACATACAACAGTACTGCCAAATTTGCTTAGGTATTACACAAAAATATTTAAAAAATTAATTGATTTTCAATTTTAGATAAAGATAAAGTAGTGCATGGTGCATATCGTTAGATCGGTAATTAAATTTGCTGTTTAATGGCAAGATTGCCCTTAGTAGGTGCCATTTAAAAAAAGTGAGTTTTTCTTAAAAACATGTTTAGACATTTTATTCTTTCGTTAAGGGTTTGTTCTTTACGTAATTGATAAAATTGCTATTATTATGAGTTGTTAAGAGTCAATTAGAACACATTTTTCCAAGTTACGGGTCTTCTATTGGAAAAAAATAAAATCTGAAAAATATTGTTTTGTTTGAATAAATACAAATTTATCAAGAATATGGTACGTAATTTGACTCGTAAATTCCGAAAAACGTAAAATATACAGGGTGATTTATTTAAAAAATCAAAGTTGGTGTCATTTCCGGTGAAACCGAAAGTCGGCCATTTTGACTATAGGTATCTATCGGTCTATCAGAAATTACATCTACGTGTAGTATCTAGTATCTTCCTATAAAATTGTATCCAAATAGAATCATAAATAAAGAAGCTATAAGCATGACCCTGGTCTCATTGTCACCCGGTATACAAAATCTAGTTATGTAATTTTAAATCAATGAGGAACCAGCGCACAATACCATTAATGTAAGGGAGTATATATGAATAAACGTTCTGAAGAGCAGTACCTTAGAACCGCACGACCCTGTACCCTGGCCGGCTAGGCTACAAAATTTTTACTTGAGGGGTTACAAAAAATACAGCAATGAGTCGCTACGTTAGAAAGAATTACAACGTAGAGTATTAGATGCTTGACAAAATACGGAAGAATTTTTAGAAAATGTTAGGAAATGGATTGATTATTCTGAATCGGAGCAGACTTGGCATCTCTGCGAGCTGAAATGTGTACCACCCTGTGTGCGTACGGTACCGTTTATTTGATGATATGCAATAAGGTGCAAACTGAGTTAATTGAACCAAATTATCTGCGTAGTGTTTGAGTTTTGAGAATACAGAATTACACATAAACCGGTAGACGTCCAATTTAATTGTCGTTTCTTAACGAATTGCAATAGCAACTGTATTAAATACTAAAAATGTTATTAAATAGGAAATAAATTTCCAAAGCTACTTCATTTAAATTGTCTTTCATTCTATTAGAGATGAGAGATAATCTCGATTTTTTAAAACAATTTCAAAAGTTCATGTCTTATTCAAGCATTTCATAAAAACAGAGGTTTCGTAGAAAATTCACTGCAAACTGGGTTATGAGTGATGAGTTGCATTTTCCAAAAATATTTATTGAAAATTTGCTAAAAATATCTATAAGATCGTTAAAAATGTACTGGGAACTGTCCGAAGATATTCTGTAAATTTGCTGAAAATACGGCGGGTGTATAAATTCAAACTGAACTTTTAATTCATCGATAACAAAGACGTCACAAAGTTGATTAAAGCAATTTCATTTTTTAAAATAATGCCCTTGCTTCCATATGCCCTCAATGCTTGTGAAACTTGCGGGTGTTTGGGTTTCCTGCGAACTCAAATTTGCACCGTTCCCATCATGGGCTAAGTTGGGACATCACTGAGGGGTGGGGATTGGTGGTAAACTTTAGTCAGTCAAAACTACGAACTGTTGAAAACGGCTTCCACAAAATGTTTAAACCTACGTTGGAAAAGTATGCTGCACCTTCACTTCAAAATGTTGGGAGGCCGCTGCGGTGCTGCCCCCTTGCCCATCCCAAGTTACGCCTATGGCGCCCAACATCCTATTCGATTTGAATCTCTAGTAAAGTTGTCGTAGATTTGCCAATCTCGAATGCCGGCGTGTATTTTGGGTCGCCTATACAATTAGGCTATTGAATGATTTTTGTAAAAGCGTCTGCGATCAGTTAAATACTTCATACTGAGTGGCACAGAGAATCAATGACAGGCTAAACTGTATAGATGCTGTTATGGAGAAAAGAGGGTAGAAGCTAAACAACTAAACAGTGTTGCTTCAAAATCGATAAACCACGGTCAAGGATTAAGCAGGAAAAAATATTTGGAATATTACATTTGATGGTTGTGGAACTCATGATTTGGCTATTAGAGGAAAGACGGATTTGCTGAATTTTAGAGTATACGCTGGTGGTAATGTTTTAAAAGAGCATCTTAAAACATTATCCAAATGGTTAAATATACATCACACCTAGGGTTTGAGAAGCAGTGCTGGGAACTGGGAGGGAAATTCGCTTTTTAGATGGATTTTTTACCTTAAAAGGGATAAAGGGATATTTCTTCAAAAATGGCTATAAAAGTGGAACTTTTAAAAGTTGGGAGAAATTATCAAAAATACTTTCCATTTAAAAATTAGACTGAGATATAAATACCTACTAAATTTGTAAGCACCTTCGCCAATCGTACATATAATGATCGTCAAATAGATTTATTACATTTTCTAGAAGTATTATATTTCTCTTCACTGTAGCATTGTAGTCATAACAAAAATACTACAAAAGTTATTAGAAGCTTTGCAGCAAGAAAATAAAAAAACAAATAATCTTAAATATCTTATTAGCATTATGTGACAATGTGCGAAGAAATATTAAATAGCCCACAATTAGGCGATACTTTATTGGCGTAAGAACAATTTACAACGTATTTATGATAACTACCGACACTTAATTGATATTAATGTGCTTTGAATGGAGATACTTATCCTTCCAATTTGATGGGGAAAAAAGACAAAACTTTTGGAATTAAATCCAGTTGAATTTTGGTTGGAATTAAAAATTTTTAAAGATTTTACTGGCAACTATTTGTTTACTAACATATCAAAACTCGCTCTTTTTACTCTATGTTTGCCACATTTAAATGCAGAAGCCGAGAGAACGTTTTCAGTGATTAATGACATAAAAACAAAAAACCAACAAATTATCTGCAAATACTTTAAAGTCGATGTGTGGCATTAGATCTAAATTTACTGCAGAAAATGTTAATTGTGCGAATTTTAAACCGAATAAACATAATTTTTCTAAAATGAATAAAGAAATGTATTTATAGAATCTTTTAATATTTTAGTAGGTAGGTATTCGTATTGTATTCATATACAGTGAATTTATTTTAATAGTTAACATAGCAGTTTCGTTTCTATGTCAGCATTTAATCATACAGGTCACTTCCATAGTTACCAACGAAGTCAATAGATTAGAGCGTTTATTTTACGAGTTAACATACGATTTTGAATTAGGTACTTGCTAATAAGAAACTTTAATTTTGTTACCGGAATGTAGGTATGCAACTAAAAAGCAGATACGTAGGAACAACTTGTGTGTTGTATCTTTTCTTCAGTGGTATACATTAAGATAACTTTTAATTATCTTTTTCGTACACTAGCATTGAAAGAGCTACTTTGCCGTACAATTTATTAATCAGAAAGTTGCACTTTGCGGTATTCGTACAGCAAAGTAGTATTTTGCGGTATTCGTACGGCAAAGTAGCACTTTGCCGTACGATTCCTTAGTTACATAAAACGTTACGTACATAATAACATTACTTATTTGCTATATACGAGGATAAATTTAGTATTCCGTTTTGTATGCTAGTGTACGAAAAAATATTGTAGGAAACTCGTATGAAAGTGGCTTTTCCATACTCGTCTCGAAATTCCGGACTCGGCCTAACGGCCTCTTCCGGACACATCTCACTCGTACTGAAAAGCTCCACTTTCTATACTTGTAACGTAAATTACTATTTAGACAAATAATATTTCGTATGTTACTCATAAAATAAACGCTCTAATCTATTGGTCTCATTTGTAACTATGGAAATGACCTGTACGATTAAATGCTGGCATAGAAACGAAACTGCTATGTTAACTATTAAAATAAATTCCCTGTATGTAATCACAGTTTAATTTTGTAATTATATTTTTACGCATTTTATTAAATAATTATGTCTACCTATTAATGTTTAGTTTCATTTTCTTGAAATAAAGTTTTTTATATCAAGATAAAACCTTTGTTTTAATTGAAACTTTAAAATAATAATCGCTTAAGCAGTAATTATTTAAAAATTATTAATTATTAATTACTTATCCAAAAATATAAGCTTAAATTATTCTTTTCTTTAAGGTAAAATTTAGGGGCCTAGTTTATTTCAAGTATGTCTCTTTAAATTTTCCATCAAGATTTAATCATCGTTTATATTGAGCGCGAAAAGTAGGAGGGATTTTTAGTCAGATTTAGGGATATTTCGCGTTCGCTAGAGGGAAGAGCTGTGTTGTCGAGTTCCCAACACTGTTAGGAAGACTCAGGCTTTTCGGACCCGTCGAGTCCGGGTAGAAGTTAGACGGACCCGTTGGGTCCGTGTTTACGTCCGGGTATTTGATATTTTATGATCGAACATATCGACATATATAACTTTCTTTTGTTTTATCAATAATTCATTATTACAACAAACACATATTATAAGCATTAACCATTAATGATGAAAAGAATATACAAAAGAAAATTATTTGTCTAATTTTTATTGGGAAGAAGTAATATATATTCTGTTCACATCTATTTTGCATTAAGGTTGGCCATGGCAGTTTTCCGAATTTAGTTTTGTAAAATAACTTGGTTGTGTTTAACGAGGTGTACGTTTGAGGTTATGGTCACCAAATGCATTTAGGTTAGAAAACGTGACAAAACACCTTCAACTGCAGAGTTGCCATATTTAATTAGAACAGATAATAGACCTTTAGTAATCTTTATCTACTTTGCGTTCGTACTGAGGCTATTACGATACGCGTTTGCGTATCGTAATAGACACAAAGCGATGCTATAATAAAAATACTAAAAATTTTCATTTTTTTGCTTAAAAAAGTGGCAAAGTAGATAAAATACTGTATGATACCTCGTTTATAAGGCATTTTGTAGCACTTACTCCTTTAGGGCACTCCTCGCTTCGCTCGTCGTACCCTAAATCCGCGCGTGCTCCAAAATACTTCTTATAAAACTGGTATCATAATATACTATTATATACTCTAGTAGGATAAGTAACTCATTAGGTCACTCATTTGACACTATTTCCGTTAGATAATGAAGCTCATTACACCACTCAGTTATGCAATGGCTTCATTACCTAACTTAGTGGTGTAATAGCCTCATTACCTAACTGAACTAGTGTCAAATGAATGACATATAATGACATTTGCCTACTAAAATATTTTTGAAAATGACATATTTGACATTTCTCTTAATGCACTTTTCCCAATTTTTGGCAGTTGTAAATAAAATTTTGTACAATATTTGGGTGATAATGCATCATTAATATAATTGTGTGCTTACATAACTCGTGCTACGCATTCGTTTGTAACTTACGGACACGTATATTAATGATTGTCTCATCTTACTTGTACAGTAAATAACTATTATCAGTCCGAAAAATATTTGGTACAAAAAACATGTAATACCTTTATAAGCGGCCAAATTTATAAAATATAGTATTTTACATTACAAGCAAGGTAAAACAATTTTTAATGGCGATAGGATTGGGATGACTGGCGAGCCGTTAGGCGAGCCTGTCATATCCTTGAGCCAGTAAAAATGGTTACCTGGCGTGTATTGTTGAATATTTTATTTGTTCCTCACTTGTAAATAACTAGAAATTTACTGTTTATTCAAATTGTCAAACTGACAAGCAACTAAATTCATCAATATCACACATACTAAGGAAGACAACTCTGGCTTTGCACGCTATCATTTATCTATGAGCACGCTTGTAAAATATAACTGGCTAGCCAGTAAAAAATTTACTGGCTAGCCAGTTATGAAACATATTCAAGGTGAATACAGTGACTTGATAAATTGATGTTTACAAGTGAGGAACAAATAAAACCCTTTATACAAAGTTTAATGTGTTTTTACTTCCCTCGTCTGAAAGACGAAGGAAGTATTGTAATCACCTTCCGAGATTTTTTCAGATCTTCACGTTTCAAAGTTCCTAGATGATGAAAAAAAGGTTTTCTCAATTCCGTCAGTCTGTCTGTCTGTCTGTTGGCAGTATAGCTCAAAAACTATTTGTTGGATGAAGACGATATTTTGCATACATATTATATATCTACCTCGCATGAAACCGGTACAATTTCATACAAATATATACAGGGTGAGCACCTTAAAAAATAAAAAGTTGTTTATTTTTGTGTTAATTTTTTGAAACAAAAGGAAGTAATAGCTTTCACATAGGTCAGGCTTTACATTTGCCGAAAATAAGACTCAACCGATAAAGGATAATGTCAGAGTAAAAATGTTTTAACCATTACACCGTGCTCTTCAAGAGACGTGGTAGTGCAGATGGAATTTCGCCGTACTTATATCCTCTGCGGAGATTCGGTTAAGATCGAGCATTTTGCAGAGCTGCAGATGCGACGGGTTCAAACCCCAGCGGGATACATTTTTTTTATTTGAAAATGTATTTAATTCATTAGAAACGTGAAGATATTTGTACTCCTAATTTAATTTGATTTTTAAAATTATTTAGTGCCACAATATTGACGAAGGAAGTTCTGGGTCAAGTCTTTTACAGATTTTTTGGAACGTAAAGGGTTGTTAATAAAACATTAAATTTGCGAGAAGAAAATAAAAAGTAAATTTTAAAAGATTTAAAGATGTGAAGATGGCAAGGAGAAAGAATATGGATGTGGTGAGAATGCAGTAAGTAATAGGTACAGGTATAATCTACAAAAGCAATTTTTGGACTTGGATGCCGAACTGAGTTTATTGTCAGTCAATTACATCATATGAATTGGATAACAGGGAAGGGTTTTTACTGGAAATGGTTTACGTCGAGATTGTTAGCAGAGTGAGCGTTTTATGGTGTGGATAGAAGATTTTCATCTAATGGAGTTCAAATTCGCCAAGTTTGTCACTGAAGTGACATCTTGTAACTTACATCTAGTCGAGGTTCGTCATACTAGGTCGTCCGTGGCTTGAGAATGTTGATAGGAAGACGTGGAAGGCGTTTGCTGCTGATCAGTTTTTTTTGCAGTTCTGTTGGGGAAGGGTGGTAGGTGCCTTGTCGTGTTTGTTTGGGAAGTCTTTGCGGATCCTAGTGTTTGGTTGTGTTCGTGCTGGGATTTGTTTGGACGTTGGGAGGTCTCTGTGAGACTACTGGATGCGTTTGGCTTGGTAAAGGAAAGTATCGAGGTCCATGAACAGGTATTTATGTAAAAACTGAAAGAAAAATATAGAACGAGCGAAGTGAGATAATTTTAAAAAGGGGAGTACTTACTATTTGATATTTCTTGAATGACAAGTAATGTAACGAGGAGGTGTTTGTAATTGATTCTGCACTTGCATAATTTGAAGTGACAGGTGACAGACGTACAAGCTGTCATGAAATAAAAGAATGAATTTTGAGGAATAAAAGCAGTCTAGATTATGAGCGAATCCGACCTGTGTTTTCAGTCAAGAGTAAAATGTTTTTCTACCGGAGCTAGAGATGTAATAATATTGATAATCCATAATTTATAAAAGGGCAAATGATGAATAAATATTTCCTGGCGCATATCAGACAACATGAATCAAAATCAATTAGAACTAGCCATGGAGTATGTACATATCTATCATCCTGAAGCATTACCAACTAATATCAATTATCAGACAGACTTCACCATTCAAGGAGTATTTATTTAGCATTCAGACTATCGAAAATTTAAAACCATTTTCATGGTGGATGACAATTAAGAGCAATCTTAATGTAGTAACTTTTGATTTTATGTCCTACCAGTACATTAATTGAAATTAATGACTCTATTTTAAGGTATCTTAGATACAAAATAACGCTCCAGGGCAATTATTTTCTTCATAAGAACACTAGGGTTATTATGAAAAATTAACAGTATTTGTTTCCATGGATACAACTTTATTATGCACCACTATCACAATGAAAATTAATGACAGCTCAGCTAATGTCACAAATCTAACTTAGATCAGCTAACTAGATCAATCTTAAATACTATATCATAGTAATTATATGAATTGAATATGAATATGAATTAGGTAAGAAAATTGGTAGGACATAAAACCTTGAAAGCACCACGGGCATTATGAGCTAAGAGCCCGCGATTGTTGTACACACCTCGGGCTAAAGGCCATCGGTTACTACACTAACAATCTTGGGCTCTTATTTTACTCATAATGCCCTTGGTACTTTAATAACTATAGTGATGCAGTTACATGCTGCAGTTGCTTCGTCAGCTGGAATCGAACGATCGGTTTCTTCGTTTGGGATAGTTCACTCGAAGCTAAGAAATCGACTGGGAACCGAAAAAGCGTCGAAGCTAGTGAACATTTTTAACGCTTAATAAAAACATCCATTCGCTTAAAGATACAGATTAGCTGTTTTTATTTTACTTTATTTTTTGGTTATGTAGTGCTGTTTCTTATATACATAACTAGCTGTTACCCGCGACTTCGTTTGCGCGAGGTTCGTTATTTGTGTATTAAATAATGACTAATTGTTTTCTGTCATTCCATCCCATCCTATTCCCGTCTCCTTCCCCGTCCCTTTCTCCGTCAACGTCTCCGTACCGTCCCATCCCGTCCCATCCCGTCCCGACCCGTTCCCCCCCCCCTTCCATCCCACCCCTTCCCTTTCCTTTCCGTCCCGTCCCGTCCCGTCCCGCCCCGTCCCTTCCCGTCCCGGCCCTTCCTTTCCCGTCCAGACCAGTCCCGTCCCGTCCCGGCCCTACCCGTCCCGTCCCCACCCCTTCGATCCCATCGCTTCCCTTCCCTTTCCGTCTCGTCCCGTTCCGTCCCGCCCCGTCCCGTCCCTTCTCCTCCCGTCCAGTCCCGTCCCGTCCCGTCCCTTCCCTTATGTCATGTCCACCTTGTTCTTAAAAATAAATGCCATATTCTCAATCAACATCCCAAAAAACCTCAATAACGACACCCATATCGTATTTTAAGCTTATTTACCCCATTTCACCCCCTAAGGGGTAGATTTTTGGAAAATCACAAAATACGTGTTTGCTTATTTGTTTTTAGGAGTACCCCTACGAAGTTTCAAGTCGAAATGGCTAACGAGATTTACTGGAAAATTAGTGAAACTTTGGGAAACCTACTTAAATATTTATGGAATTGTTGTAAAAATTAGATGAAGACTTACTAAATTTTGCTATACATATATTTAACATGCGCTGCAGACTTAACGTAGATTCCAGAAAACTTGCTGTAAACTTGTTAAGGAGATTTACTGGAAAATTAGCGAAACTTTGAGAAACTTACTCAAATATTTCTGGAATTGTGGTAAAAATTAGCCGAAAACTTATTAGAGTTTGCTATAAATTTACCAAACATGCCCTGAAGCCCTAATTTGTTCCGAAAAAATTGCTGTCAACTTGTTAACGAGATTTGTTGCAATATTACTGAATATTTACTGGATATTGAACGAAATGTTACTGGAATTGTGGTAAAATTTACCTAAAAATTTGCTATAAATTTACTAAACATGCCCTGAAGTCTTACATAGGTTTCGGAAAACTTGCAGTAAACTTTTTAACGAAGTTTGTTGCAAAAGTACTGCATATTTGTTGGAATTTGAACGAAATGATATGTGCTACAGACTTCCACAGGTTACTGAAAAAACTTGAAGAAAACATATTATCGAGATTTACTGGAAAATTGGTGAAAGTTTGGAAAAATTGGCTGAAAACTGCTATATAAATGTAGACTTAGGAAGCCTACTCAAATATTTATGGAATTGTGGGAAAAATTTGCCGAAGGCTGACTAAATTTTGCTATACATTTTAGGGATGTCGTACCCGGTCTAAAACGAAACCCGGGTACCCGAAAGCAATACCCGGGTAAACCCGGGTACCCGAAAGCAATACCCGGGTAAACCCGGGTACCCGAAATATATAACACAAAAGTTAGTGTACATCTGAACATCTGGAGTAACTACAATTTCTTTCTTTTACGCCGCGAGTTTTAAACTGAACTAAATTAAAATATACTTACTCACCCATTTAAACGGCAAGTCGTCTGTTATTGGTAAATATTTTCACACTTCCAAGTGCTATCAAATTCAAGTACGTGACTTTTTGTCCGAAATTGGTAGCAGCATCAACATCACACAGAGGCAGTTTATTTTACTTCACCCATACTGACGCGATTTAATGGTACTATTGACGGGATTCTTGTTATTACTGCATGGTTATGTTTTTTCACAGCCTATTCCTATTGTTTTTCAGTTCTTATAATTTTCTCCGATAAAGGCTGACTTTCTGGAAGTTATATAATTTATTAGTCGGGTACCCGGGTCTTAAAAATATACCCGGGTCGACTATTACCCGGGTCGACCCGGGTACCCGGGTACCCGCCGACATCCACATTTATTAAACATGTGCTGCAGACTTAACGTAGGTTCCTAAAAACTTGCTGTAAACCTGCTAACGAGATTTGCTGGAAAATTAAGGAAACTTTGGGAAACCCACTTAACTATTTATGGAATTGTGGTAAAAATTAGCTGAAAACTTATTACAGTTTGCTATAAATTTACTAAACATGCCCTGAAGTCTGATATTGGTTTCGCAAAGATTGCTGTAAACTTGTTAGCCAGCTTTGTTCCGAAATTACTAAATAGTTCTTGGAAATTGAACGAAATATTTACTGACATTGTGGTAAAAATTAGCAGAAAATTAACATTTTACTGCAAATTTATTAAACATGCGCTGCAGACTTACACAGGTTTCTGAAAACTTGCTGAAAACATATTATCGAGATTTGCTGGAAAATTAGTGGAAGTTTGGAAAAACTAGCTGAAAACTGCTATAAATTTACTAAATATGCGATGCAGACTTATATAGGTCCCTGTAACCGTCGTAACTCCTGGAAAATTTGTGAAAGTTAGGGAAGCTTACTCAAATATTTCTGGAAATGTGGACAAAATTATCTGAAAAATTACTAAATTTTGCTATACATTTATTAAACATACGCTGCAGACTTAGGTAGGTTCCAGAAAACTTGCTGTAAACTTGTTAACGGGATTTATTGGAAAATTAGTGAAATTATGGAAAACCTACTCAAATATTTCTGGAATTGTGGTAAAAATTAGCTGAAAACTTATTACAGTTTGCTATAAATTTACTAAATATGTCCTGAAGTCTTACATAGGTTCCGGAAAAATTGCTGTAAACTTGTTAGTTTGTTGTAAAATTACTGAATACTTGTTGGAAATTGAACGAAATGTTTCTGGAATTGTGATAAAAATTAGCTGAAAACTTACTAAATTTTGCTATACATTTATTACACATGCGCTGCAGATTTAACATAGGTTCCCGAAAACTTTCTGCAAATTTGTTGACTAGGTTTGTTACGAAATTAGTGAAAGTTTGGGAAACCTGCTCAAATATTTATTGAATTGTGGTAAAAAATTGCTGAAAACTTTAATAAAAGTTGGCTATAAATTTACTAAAAATGTCCGTAGTCTTACATAGTTTCCTGAAAACTTGCTGTAAATTTGTTAACGAATTGTAAACTCACTGGGAATATACTGCAAACTTTTCCAAATTAGTGTTTCAAGTGATTTGCTGTACATTTGCTAAAAATTTACTTCAAACTCGCAGAAAGCCTACTAAGATTCACTGCTTGAACATTTACTACAAGTAATGTATGTATATAGGATTTTCCAATAAGAAGTCCCATTTTAATTATAAAAACTGTTTCGCGGCTTGTGTGGTTTGTAGCGCCATCTTGCTGGAAATAAAAATTGTCTAACATAGGCCAAAGAAAGTCAATTTTCTTTCCTTGTAAACAATATACACTAATATACAGTGTGTCCCAGGATTAATGTTGCAAAAGAGACGATGGACTAAAAATGTTTGAACTTTATTTTAATAATGTGGGATTAAGTCCTGCTTGGTTTGAAGAGAATTTTAAAAATATTTTCAGTTTTTAAAAACAATTCGGCCTTGACAGTGAAGCGAAAACTATTTTCTCTTCAGATAAATTACCCTTTTTGTTCATGATACGGTAAAATTTCACTAGGAAAAGTTGTTCAGAATGATAAATTATGGCCCTATACAAAATTTCAGGAAAACCTACCAACTTAGATTAAACCGTCATTTTTAATCATAAATTTTCACCATGTCTATAATGAATTTTCACTATTTCTCTACGTTGTTGGAGCGTGTATCGTGCCATTTTCTTAAATCGTATAGTTTTTACTGACAATTGTCAAGCATTCAAGGCTTGCTATTCAACAGATCAAAAATGCTGCGAAATTTAAAATGGGACTTCTTAATGGAAAACCCTTTATATAGAATATATCATTACCCCTCTCTCTTTGTCTCATCATTATTTTTCAAGCCTAGTTCTTACTCTTTAGATTTACATTCAATAAAAGATTGTTTCTAAAAATCCGGACTCAAGGCATTCCCTGAAAAAGCAGAACTGTCCGCCGAAATTGGGACATCTGGCAACCCTATACTATTAGTGCAAATGACAAGAAAAGTTTTTTATTGGCACTCATACTATACATTTCTCAACAGTAGGCAATTAATATCCTCGCTAATGAGCGGTTAAAAGGGATGCGCTAATTAGCATGCAGTTCTTGGTCACATGTCTATTGAAATACATAACGACACTGCTCTCCAGTTTTCGCCGTTGTAATCACTAAAGCTGCCATAAAAATTAAAACAACGCTTGGACAAAATCCGGATTAGAAAATCAACGAAGTTGCGAGCACTCCATCTCAATTACATCACACGAGTGAACGCTACAAGTTTACATCTCATTTATTCAAGTCGGGCGAGATGACAATTTCACGAAGTTCTGGCACAGTTAGCGGGAAAAAACGGGCATAAAATATTGGACAGAGGACACAGCGCATAAATTTCTCGGAAGATCCAGCCGAGGTGCGGGTGTTTGGTATAAAATAATTCATTTCAAACGTGTCCCTGCCACGTCCCTCTTCGTCGTGCAACAGCGATTTTCCTGGAGACGAGAAAGACGGACGGAGATAACTAAATGCCATTTTGTGAATGAATAATGGGATAGCTTATACGTGACACGAGCAGTGACATACGTCTTGTCAACTTGACACAACCTGGAGAATACCGGCTCTGGCGAGGGAAAAACTACTACAGTATTGGGCACTTTCGAAAAAAACACTTACATCAACGTCTTGTTAAAATAGTTACAGATTTTGTTTTATTTTTGGCCTATGTTAACTGGAAATTGGTTTTTATGCAGAAAAAATGTTAAAGATAAAGCGTGTTGCATACCTAAATAGTAAATATGATGATTAATCTAAACATTATTTCCCAAATTCTGACGCAAAAGAAAGACTTGTTTTTGTTTGTTTGTTGTGGACACAGAAGGTCAAGGCATGCGGGGCACTCAAGTAGCTTAAATATTAGCCGGTGTTGACATATGATCGAAACATTAGTAGAACTTTGTCGCAATTTAAACGTATAATAAAACGTTACAGACACAAACAGTTGCATTCAGTGGTGGCTCACTCACTCAGGACCAGGCGTTCAAGAATGAAACTTTTTTGTAATTATTGGTCACCATTCACCTCCTTTCAAATCTTAAAAGAAAGCACGAGTAACTTTTATTTCTTGAATATTAACTGTACGATCAGCGCTTGCTTGCTTCACGGGCGCATTGGGGCTGGATGGAAGCAGCCCAGCTTTATGACAGTTTATGGGCTGCAGCGGGCGGAGAGCGGCGAAGGAGGTACGCGCAAAAATATGTGCTTTAGCATTGAAACGGAGCCATTTCACGTTTGGCTCAAGCACTCGGACTGCGGCTGTGATAAAGAGCGTCTTGAGTTACTGATTTCGTTACTTATATCTTTGGCACGGTGACTCATCCAGTGCAGATGATTTCAATTGTAGGCAAGGCGTCCAAGCACAAGCGTGCAATTTTAATCGGATCTATTTCTATTAATTAATAGTTATCATTATATTATTGTATAACTTGGTTTTATTATACCTTCGATTTACCACGCGGTTTTTGCCGTATTCGCTCAAAAAAGGCTTGAAATATACCAGTTAGGTAGACCTAACAATACATTTTTATTATTATTACATTAGACGTATTATTTTATATGAAGATACATTTAATGCTCAAACCGAGGAAATTGTTATTTTTTGGCCGAATTACACATTTCAACTAAAAATGAGAGAGATGATCAATTCAGTCAATTATATTTTATTAGGCTGCAAAATTTAGCGATGTTTTCACGGATGTTGAAATCTATCTTTATCTGTGAGGAGGTGGAAATGCATTCCACAACCCGCCCCTAGTTACATATTCTTCATTATCCGATGATACACCATTGGCCACCAAAGCAGAGCTGAGTTATTTGTTTTTTATTGTTCTTTAGTGCATCTTCTAAAGTGTGCATCTCCCAATGTTTGATTAATACTAGAACTGGCACGGTGACTTCGCCTTTATTCTATTGTTCATGAATATTCTCACAAAAACAAACGTGAGCCGTTAGATCGGGAGATATTTTGGGATGGCACGAGGGCAATTGCTGTTTACAAACTTTTTTATTAATCCGTTTGGAAAAATTTCTATCAATACTTCGCAACTTCGGGGCACTATCTTATTGGAACCAAATGATTTTTTTTTCTTCAAATCTCAATCTTCTAAAGTCGATGCTAATTTTTAAAATTATATTATGGGTTGACCGCTACAGCTTTGTCGCCTTCCTCAAAGAAATATGGTTCCACGACTCCCAACTGAAGCAACCCCTACATATACAGCTTTCTGGGCACTGCAAGGTTTCTCACGTAGTTGTGATGATTTTTCTTCGCCTAGCAGCATTATCCGATTAGTTTTGCCTGAGGAAAATAACCAGACATAGCCTAGATAAATCTATCTTCGTAAGTGTAAATTGCATTCCCTACTAGGTACTATTTTTGTTCGCATGTTCAAATACATATGATAATCAGATAAATACTATTCCAATTTCCAATTACTATTCAAATACGTATAAATCTAGTGTACGGTGACGTGTTTTGCACGTATTCGTTATACTAAATTTATAGCCACCCTCCCACAAAGCCAAAAGTATATGAGTGGAATTTTCTTAAAAGATACTTTATACAAGATACAATATATTTCAGAGAACCTTACGCATAGTTAAAATAAATCCAGCTGGCGTTGCAATTCAAAAGAGATGTGTCGGTAGGTACCGCTGGTTAGGTTAGTTACAGTTTTTTGATTGAGTGTCATGCAAACAAACATCTTTGACATTTTATCTCTCGGCACCCTTTTTGTTGCGTCAAAGGTTCTCTAGTAAATATCAGCTAGTGCTAGACAATCCCACTTCTTGAACTTTGGGGCCCCATAGCTCGTGAACGACTCACGAGCGCCAACATCTTTTTGGTGTACTGGGAGTACTGGGACCCCCTCCCCTCGACGTCCTCTATCTACCATTAATCGATAATGAAAGTACTACTTCTACCAGTTAAGACATGCGTCAGATCCACAGAATTAAGGTACAGCTTATAACGCCAGAAGAAATGTATTCTTCGATAACAATATCTCTAGATATGCTGATATTTCCCAATCAGATCTACTGACCTTAACGCTTTCCATTTTGATAAGTACTTATAAAATAATTTTTGACATTATTAGAAAATACTTACTTTCCTCAGCACGATGAAAACCAACTATAAATACTTCTTATAAAACTCGAAGTTCGTATCATTTTTAATTTACAGGTTAGTTTACTAAGGGCTTGATTCTTCTTCTATGATTCTTCTCCGTATCATGGGGTTGGCTATAACAGGTTGACTACAACTTGACTGAATTGCTTGCGGTCTTTAGCTAATCGGAAAAGCTGTATTGTGGCCGTACCTATTCATTTACGAATGTTACGTAGCCAGCATAATATCTTCCTTCTTATTGGCCTCTTTCCCTGTATTTTTCTCTGATTGCAGTTTGAAGCAGTTTATATTTAGCACCTCTTAAGATGTGTCTGTTCATTCCATAGAGCAAGTTTAACCAAATCTAACATTTAACAAATTTTAATCGCAGATGATCGTTACACAGCATTGGTTTGTATTTAAAAATGCGTTTCTTGCTATTGCTATTCTTGTAGTTATTTCTATATCTGGATCTAGGTCTGTATTTATGAAACAGCTTAAATATATGAATCGCGTGACCTGTTCTAGTCCTGATCAATCTATCAATAGTTGTACTCCTTGTATAAGCCATTGACTTACGACCATAAATTTTGTTCTACCGAGCTCTGTGGATTAGTGGTTAGCACGTCTGCTTAGCATTCGGGAGGTCGTGGGT